>SNQJ01S0133720.1:0-11065 GCA_010110895.2 Picea sitchensis
CCCCTCAGTGCTTCAATATATGGTTTATGTTGAGTGAACCCTCCCCATCTCCTAACATTTTTCCCCCTACTTCTTCATCAGGGGGAAATCACACTGTCACCGAGATCACTCCTCACGACCGCTTGTATTCCCAGCATTTCCTATGCGACAAGGAAATACTCGAAGAGCTCAACCGCCCAGACTCTCCCTGGGATGCGCTACATCATCGCGCACTCTTCTCATCACAGGAAGCCCTCATGCCTCCTAACCAAAATCCCGTTTACGTGGTCGAAACCAAATATTTTATCCCATCTGGGCCTATCGATTGGTTTAACATTTCCCCCACCATCAAAATTGACATTTCCATTAAAAACGACATCGTCGAAGAAATCATCATTGGAGCGGCTTGCACTCCTCAGGAAATCGCCGCATATAAAGCCCTCTTCCAGGAATACAGGGATATTTTTGCCTGGTCATATACAGAAATGGCTAGCCTCGATCCCTCTATTGTTGAACATTGCATCGACACCTGGCCCAACATCACACCAGTCCACCAAAAACAACGACCGCTACACCCCGCCAAAGCGACGGCTATCAAAGCCGAAATTGATAAATTACGTGTTGCCAGGTTTATTTACCCCATCGCTTATACTTCATGGGTTTCTAACCCTGTACTCATCGACAAAAAACAGGGCACTATCCGCGTCTACACAGACTTTTGTGATCTCAATAACGCATGTCCCAAAGACAACTTTCCAACGCCTTTCATTGATCAAATTATCGACGACTGCACTGGCCACGAGGCTCTCTCCTTTATGGACGGATTCTTTGGCTATAGCCAAATTCAAATCCACCCAGTCGATCAGTATAAAACCACATTCATTACCCCTTGGGGTACTTTTGCATATCGTGTCATGCCTTTCAGCTTAAAAAACACCGACACAACCTTCCAGCGGGTGATGACATACATATTTCACGATCTGGCTAAAATCATCCTCGCCTACTTGGACGACCTCACAGCTCGCTCCAAGAAACGCACCCAGCATCTCGATGATTTATGAATCATCTTCCAATGGTTTCGTCAGTACAACATCCGCTTGAATCCTCTCAAGTGCATGTTCTGCATCACCGCAGGGCACCTCCTCGGTTTTATCATTTCCTAAAGTGGTATTACCGTGGACCCCCTCAAAGTCAAAGCTATCACCGAAATTCCACCTCCTCGGAATTTACGGCAACTTCAAAGTCTTCAGGGCAAAGCTAACTTTCTTCAACACTTTGTCCCAGATTACGCCATACGCGCACATGGTTTCCTTCGCTTACTACGTCATGACATCCCCTTTCATTGGGACGACTATGCCCAACAGTCCTTTGACGATCTGAAAGCAGTGCTTTCAAATGCACCCTTAATTAGTGCACCTGACTATAATCGCGACTACATCCTCTACGTATCAACATCAGCTGTATCAGTAGCCGGCGTCCTCGTCCAGCTCGGAGATGACAATCGTGAACACGTCATTTACTACGTTAGTAAGAACCTCTCAAGGCCACCCTTGAAGTATAAACACGAAGAGAAGCTTGCTCTTGCAGTTGTCCTTGCAGTCCAAAAACTGCGCCATTACATTCTGCTTCACACCACAAAGGTCGTCGCAGATTCCAACCCTATGCAGTACTTGCTCAGTCGTTGCCAAGTTAACGGCAAATTCGTTCGATGGATCGTTATCCTTCAGGAGTACGACCTCGAGTTCTCAACACCAAAGAGTAAGAAGGCCCTCGTTCTCGCTGAATTTGTCACGACCCTTCCCTCTGACACCACCAGTGCCCCCGTCAACACCGATTTTCCTGACGAACATCTCTTTTACATCACTATAGATGATCCTTGGTATGGCAACCTCCTCGTCTACCTATGAACTCAAAATTTCGGTAACCACCTTTCACAAGATGATCGTCGACGTATTCACCATCAGGCTCCCCGCTATCTCCTCATCGGAGACATCCTATACCGGCGAGGCGTTGACACCATTCTTCATCGTTGCCTGACTATTGACAAGGCCGACAGAGTCTTAAACGACTACCACAACAGCACATGTGGAGGCCATATTTTGGGTATATCCACGACTCAGAAGATAATCCGAGCCGGTTACTTTTGGCCTACCTTGTTTCATGATTGCATTCATGCCGTGAAACGATGTGAGCAATGTCATATCTACGCCAACAAAGCCCAAGCTCTCCCCGTTCTTCTTCACCTTGTCATTACTGCGGGCCCTTTTTGTAAATGGGGCATCGACTTTATGACTTGTAATCTCCCCTCCAGCAATGGTCACAAATACATTGTTGTGGTCGTTGATTACTTCACCAAACGGGTCGAAGCTATGCCCACTTTCAACAACACTGCTGACACTGCAGCACGTTTTTTCTTTAATCACATCATATCCCGTTTTGGCATTCCACTCCAACTTGTTTCCGTGCGCGCCTTCCACCGAATCGCCCATGCATGTAGGCCCACACCCCATACAAATTCCCCTAATTACCCCGGTACGGCCCCCCGTACCAACCCTGCCCAAAAATTGAAAGCCTATTTCTATGCAGGATGATCAGAGCACCAACCTGATACTCGCACAACGTCAATCGGGTGCCTCGTCCTCCCTGAAACTCCAAATCTCCTCTGCAATCTTCTCATCCAGTCACTATGGCAGCAGGTACAAATGAGGTGGCAATGTAGGGCCCTATAGCTATATATAGGCCTTTTGCCAAACTGGAACGTACCTTGCGTAATCGTCGACTTGGTGAGCAAATCAAGGGTGCTTACATGCCCAATTGGGTCTTACTAAGCATGACAGCTGTAGAGGAAAGAGTTAGAGAAAGAAAAACAAAATTATAAGCAAGAATTAAACTAAAACTAAATAAAATGATAAGCATATGGATATAGAAATAACAAACACAAAAAGACCAATATCACCAATGTTTTTAGGCTGATCTATTGATGAAATCAAAGCACAATGAAGAAAGGGGACTATGAGTCCCTTCTTCCTCCAAAGGAAGGCTCTTGTGCCCTCACAAACTTGCTCTCCTTACAATAAAAAAAATGAAAATGATAGTGAAAGAACTCCTAGCATATCCACTCAATGGAGAGGTGGATATCTCAATGAAATGGTGCCAATGTGCTATTGTCAAGGAGTGAGTCCTTAAAACAATCTAGGCAGCATAACATTACATGAAATTCCTTGAGAAAATGATGTTTCTTCATGGCTTTTTATAGCATTGCATTGGGTGATTATGTAACTCCTTTAAGGTGTGAAAAGGGGCTCTTTAGGGCTTCATTAGGTCTTTGACCAGCCTACCATGCAGATTCAGCTCAGATTTGGGAGTCAAATCAGCTTGGGAGCTTATCCATAAGTGGTTGGGAGGATGACCAATTCAATAAATGCGCCGTTTAGCAGGTGCATGGGTTTTTGCGCCAACAGCCGTGCATTGTGTGCGTAAGCACGCAAGGTACGTTCCTGTTCTGCGTATGCGCACGCGCACCATTCTTCTGTAAAGCACCCTTCAATTTTTGGTTACTTTATATAGTTTTTGACCCTTTTGGAATTCCATGTGATTAATTCAATGCCATGAATGACTTCATTACTTCTTGACGATGCTGAGTTCTTGTCGCCATGTGCGGACGAAATTTCAGTGATAATAGGGTGTCTTGGGGGCCTGAAAGTGTCTGACTCAGATTGAGGCATGGATACAGTCATTTTTAGGTAAAATGATGCCACAAACGCAGTGTTGGTGTTAGTTTTCTGATTTGAGAAAAGATTCTATGGCGTAACTTCAGAATGAGGTATACTTATGTATTTTGCCCAATTCTTTTGTGGAGTTAATAAAAAGACCTACCCATTTGAGAGAAAGACCCAGAGATATAGTGCACCAAGGATGAACTCCATTATAAAGTTTTTTGTGTTCATATTGCATGATTATGTCTCTTTCATTTTGATTTTTTCCTTCTTTATGGTGTACTTTTTTTTATGCTCATTTTATGCAATTCTTTAATAAGTCACCTGACGAAAAGATCCTGGATCATGTTGGTATCAGAGAATTCATCTTTGACTTGAATTGTTGAGTATGAATGCTTACTAGGGACAAGCATAAGCAGGGTGAATGAACTCTTAAGACGTTCAATCCCGAAGTTGGTCGTTCATCCTGAAGGAAGAAGATGGCGAAAGAGGACAAGTGTGATGAACATGAGAAAAACTTTCACATGGTATTTTATTGCATGTCAGGAATGGTCGAATGAATGTATGGATATTACGAGAAGAGGAAGAAGAATAAGGATAAGAAAAAGGAAGAACATTCAGATGATGATTCTTCGGTAAACCAAGGGGTTGGAGGAGATCCTCCTGAGCCTCCGTCTTCGCCTTCAAGTTCTAGTTCTTCTTCCTCTGAGAATTCTCATCACTCTCAGCATTCTAACCATAAAGCCTCTTTTAAGAAACCATTATTAAATCTTGATGTAAAGTTTTCTTTACTTATGTTTAATGGAGATGATAATCCTGAAAAGTTATACAATTGGATCCGACAGGTTGAAGTATATTTCCATGTTCAAAATATTAATGAAGAGGAAGTTAAAGTGCAACTGGCTTCTCTTTAGTTGGAAGGCATCGCTCTCGTATGGTGGGAGAGAAATCTACAAGACAGAAGTAAGTGTGGTAAGCTTCTTTCCTCATGGTCAGAATTAAAAACATAGATAAGGAAGAAGTTCTATCCATTAGGGTATTTACATAAAGCAATGATGGAATGGAAAACTTAGAGACGAAGTAAAGGTCAGAACATACAAAGTTTCATAGAGAAATTTAGGAAGAAAGCTCTAACATTAAATATTCCTTTAGATTCTTATGAAACTTTAATGAAGTATATTGGTGCACTTCATAGTTATATTCGTCATACTTTGCTCTTTTTTAACCCCACTAGTCTTGACTAAGTTTGTGTGCAAGCCACTCACCTCGAGAACAAGGGGAAACATGTTCAAGAATATCCCATGAAGAAACCTTTCAATTTCCCACAAAATACTTTCAATAAGTTCAAAAGGAAGGGCAAGAAGACCACTACAGTGACGAGAGAAGGAGGAAAACCATCTTGCACTCATTGAAAGAGGAGTGGTCACGATGAAGAACATTGTTGGAAACTACATCCAGAAAAGAAACTGAAACAATTCGGTGGAAAAGGGGAAGACAAAGACTGTTGCTACAGTGAAACAAGATCTTGGTTCTAAATCAAGAGATGAAGGAAAGATAACAGCGGCTGGAGTACAAGGTAAAGAATATCTTCATTCTAGTTCAAGTTCCAATGATGAATCTCATATTCATGAACAAAAGAGGAATGAGTTATTTCATATATGAGTTGTATCTAAGCATACTAAGATAGATACATTATTTGATCCCGGTTCCCAAGTAAACTTAATATTTGAAGCACTTGTCAAGAAGATGGGTCTTGTAATGAAACCACATCCAAAGTCTTACCCTCTTGGTTGGGTATGTGCCAAAGAAAAACTTAATGTCACCAAACAATGTAGGGTTATATTTGTGATTGCTTCAAAGTTGATTGATGAAGTAGATTTGGATGTTATACCACTTGATATATGTGGCATAGTGTTGGGAAGTCCGTATATTTATGATAGAAAAACAATATTTTTTCATCATGAGAACAAATACCACCTTACTAAAGGGGGAGTGGAACATATTGTTATATCTCAAAAAATGAGGGTAAATATGACACTTGTTAGTGCAGGGAAAATGAAAAGACTCATAACCACTAATAAGAGATATGTACTCATGGTCGTGAAAGAGAAAGATGTCAGGACATCCAACGCTTTCCAAGGGTGTGTTCCATCTCATAAAAAGGAATTGACTGATATTGTTTCTAAGTATGATGATATTTTTCAGGAACTAGATGGATTACCTCCTAAGAGTGAAATCCAACATGAGATACATCTTCAACAAGATTCTCCTTTTCCTAATGTGCACATGTACAGGATGTCAGTTGTGGAGATGATAGAGATCAAGAAGTAGGTACATGGCTTATTGGATCAAGGAGTCATCAGGCCCAGTTCATCTCCTTGTGGTTCTCTGATCGTGATGGTGCCAACGAAATATGGCATATGGAGAATGTGTGTTGATTACCGAGCTTTAAACAAAATCACGGTGAAAAATTGATACCCTCTTCCTTTCATAGATGATTTACTTGATCAATTGAAGAATTTTTGTTTATTTCACTAAGTTAGATTTGCACAGTGGATACCATCAAATCTGGGTTGCAGAATAGGATGCATGGAAGACTGCCTTTAAAACCAAACAAGGATTGTTTGAGCGGTTAGTTATGTCATTTGGGCTTTGCAATGCTCCGACAACTTTCATGCGTGTGTTGAATGATGTATTCAGGACTTTTCTGGATGACCTTGTGATTGTGTATTTAGATGACATTCTTGTTTTCAATGGGACTTGGGATGAACATGTAAGGCATGTAAAACAAATATTGGATACTTTGTAGAGGGAAAATTTGTATGTGAAAATGTCTAAATGTGAATTTGGCAAGACATCACTTGTGTACTTAGGTCATATCATGGGAGGAGGAAAATTGAAGATTGATCCTTCCAAGATTGAAGTAGTTGTGATATGGTCTGAGACAAAGAGTGTGACCGAAGTCCGAAGCTTCTTGGGTGCAGTCCAGTATTGGAGGAGATTCATTCCCAACTTCTCTTTTATTGCAACTCCTTTGCATGCCTTACCAGTGTGAAGAACACTTTTCAATGGGAAGGAAAGAAAAAAAAATCTTTCAACATTTTGAAGGAGAAGATCAGTACTGCACCAGTATTAGCACTATCAAACCTTCAACAATTGTTCGAGATTGAAACAGATTCCAACGGATGTTCCATGGGTGCAATATTGATACAATATCATAAGCCTATCTGTTACCACTCTGAGACTTTTAACCAAGTTGTTGTTAACTATCCTACATATGATAAAGAGTTCTATGCATTAGTTCAAAGCGTAAAGAAATGGAAGCATTACTTGTAAGGGAAGGAAACAATTATACATACAGATCACCATCCCTTACAATATCTCTAGGCACAGACCAAATTGCAACAATCTCAACACCACAGATGGATGGGTTTTCTACAACAATTTCATTTGGTAATCAAGTACAAGAAGGGTACAAGTAACAAGGTAGCCAATATTCTTTCTGAACCTCCTATTGTTGCTTCTATTATTTTGAAGAATACTTCTTTATCTCATGATATCTATGTAGAACAATATGCCATCGATGAATATTTTAAAGAAGTATATGAGAAGCTAACCCATGGTGCACAGTTAGAGAACTATTGTCTGCAGGGAAAGTTACTCTATCATCTTGGGAAGTTATGTATTCCTACAAGTGAACGAGTCCATGTGATACGAGAAGCTCACACTTCTCTTGTGTCTGGGCATTTTGGGGTAGGAAAAACTATGGCTCATTTGCAGAGGTTTTGTTAATGGCCTCAAATGAAAGAAATTGTAACTAAATATGTAAAGGGGAGTGTGATGTGTTCTACTTGTAAGCCCACTAATAGAAAATTGGGGCTATGCTCACTACTTCTTGTTCCATCCCATCCATGAGAAAGCATTTCCATGGATTTTGTAGGGGGTTTACCAATGACCAAAGGGGGTCATGATTATTTGTATCTTGTAGTGGATAGGTTCAGAAAGATGTGTATCTTGATGCCATGTAAAAATCATATCATTATTGAGAAGAATGCTAATCTATTTTTTCCTCATGTTTGGGTTCACTTTGGGTTGCCCATGTCCATTGTCTTGGATCGAGATATTCGATTCCTTGGGGACTTTTTGGACTAGCTTGTGGAGAATGATGGACACCAAATTGAAGAGGAGCACTTATTTTCATCCACATACTGACATATAGACAGAGGTAGTAAACCGGACAATTGTACTTTTTCTTCGAGGCTACTGCAACAAGCATCCTAAGTTATGGGATGAATAGATACCTTATGTACAACATGCTTATAATCGAGATTTACATTCATCCACTCAGATTTCACCTTTTGAGACGTGTTATGGGTACCTACCAAATTTTCCTTTGGACTTGGTGTATGGGAGAGATGTCGATGTGAATGAAGAATGAATAGAGGATAGAGCCCACAAGTTCATCCAGAGGATTCAACAAATACACCAGATAGTCAGGGAACAGTTGGAGAAGACTCAAGCACAGTATAAAGCTTGACATGACAAGCACAGGGTTGATCATCAGTTACAGGTTGGAGACCGGGTATGGCTTCACATCAACAAGGAATGATTGAAGGGTGAAGGCAAGAAACTCAAACCCATCCGGTATGGACCCTTCACTATTTTGGAGAAAAGCGACACTAATTATTTTCATTTAGATCTTCCACCTTATATGCAGATATATTCAGTTGTGAACGTAGAGAACTTGAAACTTTTTGAACCTCCCATGATCATGGATCAGGATGAGGAAGTTTCAATACCTTAAGTTGATGAATTTGCACCTGAGTACTTGGATGAGTTACAGGAAGATATCATCCTGGACAGAAGGATGAGGACTTCAGGCAGGGGTGGTGTTAGTTATCTTTGAGTAGGCTTAAAGGGTACACATCCAAGCAAGGAAAAGTGGATTGAGAAGGATAAGGTGATGGAACTCTTCCCTCACTTACTAGTTGATTAATGAAAGCTTTTGATGGTCCAAAAAGATCTTAGTGGGAAGGCGTGATCCAAAAAGGATCCAGAGAAGGTTAAGACAACTTAGAATGCTCAGAATGGCTTCAATAGACAACAAAAGGGAAAAATTTCAAGGTTCTTAAAACTTAGTGAAAAGGGAATAATCGCGAAGATAACGTCACAATATTTCCAACGACGCAAATGGATCGTCAAAAAAAGTTACGGATCAAAAGTTATGGGTAGTCAAAGTTTAGTCAAACTTGGTCAAAAAATAAAAATTCAAAGTGACACGTGGCACAACTGAGTTGAAAAGATGATGTGGCAAGGATGACAAACATGTGGGCAAGTTAGGTAATGACACGTGTCAGTTTATAGGAGAATCCTATGGTGACAAGTGGAATTTTTCATGAACAAATTATATGGTTCCACATGGCACTCCTACAATGGTTGGTATATGCAAAAACATTATTGACTCCCCGAGAGTCGAACTCATGACCTCCGAATAGCCCAAAGGCCCCACACATCCGCGCCAACCATTACACCACACTATGGTTCTTATTTGTAGTTTGGGAGAAATTATATTTAAGTGTTATAAATGTTTCGAATGGGGAAGGAAAGGGTTGGGATTTCGGCCCAGCCCTTGGTCCCATACCACACCACGTGACCACCCGCCATATGATATTCCACCTGTCCACCATTATAGCCACCTTTATTTATTAGCATTCCTCCTTTTTAGTGGTCACCCGCCAGATTTGGCAGGGCGTGCCAAAACTGTTACAAACCATGTGTTAAAATGAAGGTTTGTGGGATTTGACCCCAGAACCTCCGCCAAACAAACTCTAAACTTAGCCTCCGCTAACCGCCCTGCCAACCACCTCAGTTATGACATAACTGCCTAGATTTTGTATATAAGGGGGTTTCAGGCAATGCATTCGAAACACACAAGAGCACGAAGAAGGGGGAGACTAAGTGTGTCCATACAGTACGACCTTTTTTAAGAGTTTTAGATATTTTTCACGCAGTTCGAGTTTTTTTTTAGCATTTATTGCAGGAGCAGTGGCACGAAAATTGAGGTAGGGGTGTCTTGGGGGCCTGAAAGTGTCCGACTTGGATTGAAGCATGGAGACAGTCATTTTTAGGTAAAATGACACCACAAATGCAGTGGTGGTGTTAGTTTTCTGATCTGAGCAAAGCTTGGTTGTTGTCATTGATGTCAACCCTAGTCATGGGTTTTGGACCGCAAGATTGATTAAGGTATTTGGACATGAAGGAAAATGCACATACAGATACAACACCCATGGATGGATAGTATACATCATGTTGTTTCTGGTGGTATGTGTCACATCACGTGGATCCTCAGGGTTGAGGAGAAATGAACTTTTGAAGATGACAAAGTGAATTGTACATGTAGGCCCTGAAGATAATTACAGAAAATAATTACAAAATAAGAAAGTGTCAGGTCGGCCCTAATGTTAAAAGGAAGTGACATAAATGGTATAAATAAACATCTTTATACATTCATTTGATACAAGTCGAATTTCAGAGGGAACAAGAAGTAAAAGAAGGTCGGATTTCAAGGGAGGATGAAGTCTTTTGGTGATGTGTTCTAAGGTATGTTAATTTCAGGTCATCTTACCATTTTTGCTATAACTTATTTTCTAGAATGATTCAAATGGTGAAATCGCTATGGTATTGAGAAGACATATCAAGGTACCTCTGGTAAAAATTTCAGATCTTTATTCACTATAATTATGGATATACACTCTATGGAATATAGGGTTTGTGACCAGTCCTGAAGCTAGTCAATAAACAGGTGTTTCGAGTAAAACAGTCATAACTTATTCATATAGAATCCAAATGAAGTGGGACTGCTTCCATTGGAAATATTACAGACTGTAGTTTTGTTTGTGCAATTTTCAAAATCAAATGTTAAATATTGAGCGTGGGGAATGCTATAAAAGTGGGGTCTTTTGAACAGACCAGAATTGAATAAAGTCTACCATTATTTCTATAACCTCTTTTTGGGGAGGATTCAAGGAGTGAAAATTGGAGGAGTTTGAGAGAATACATTGAGTAATATTATCTATAGGATCAGAGTACTCCAATAATTGAAGAATTGTAGAAATTGAAGAAGTCGCAGGAAGCATTATCAGGTTCTATGTGATGATTGGTTGATGGTGATGATTTAATGTAAAGCTTTATTATCTCTCATATATTCTTGGGTGGAAGGAAGAGGCAAGAATGGAGAGTTCAAATCTCTCTTGATATTGGAGGATTTCATCTTCCTCTTGGAGGTTTATCCCTCCCTTTACATTTGGAAGTTGTAGCTACCTTTGGAAGTCATTACTTCCCTTGAACAAAAACTATTTTTTATTTCTCAT
>SNQJ01S0133720.1:25268-43508 GCA_010110895.2 Picea sitchensis
AAATATTAATCTATTATTTCATTCATAACTGAGTGAGTTGGATTTGTAACAGAACTATACGTGTAGTTAAGTGAGTTAAGATCAGTTGTACTAGTTGTAACTAAACTTGCACTAGTGAGAGTTCAGTAAATCAGTGAACTCACATGCAACTGAAGATTCACCACAGTTAACTACATGCATGTCAAATCCATTGGAGACCCAGTTGAGATAACAGGTGAAAGGGACAGTTTGGCTATCAATTGTGATTTGATCACACATGCGGTGAATATACTTATGAGCATGTGCAAACTAGGCAATTTGTATCATTGTGAGAATTTGAATTGCAAATATTCTGCAGAGGAGGCAGGTTGTCTGGACACGGAGAATTGGCACATGTATTTGTTGATTTGTGTATGACAGTGTGAAACAATTGTATTGTACTAAGAGCTCTTGGATTAGAGTTTTGTATGATATTGTTTCATGATTCATGATATACATAATATATGATAGTGGGATTTTTAGCTTTATGCTTTCCCAGAAAAACTTTTGTGTTATGTGTTATTGATGTTTCACTTTGTGATTGTGGTTGTGATCATGGTTTAATTTTCCGCAAGAATAATAGTAGAAGCGATTATGTATTTAACAGTGGTGTATAATTGTTAGATTAGGAAAATCACAGGAAATACTTAATTTGCATTGAAATTTCTACAATTAAATACATTAGATATGGATGAATATTGTGATGCTTTGTTGTTAAGGTTTATCTGTGTTGTGAAATAAGGTTAAATACTGATGAATAATGACTGCTAAGTTCTCTGTTAAGGTGTTTTAATCACAAATTTGTGTCCCAACTAGGTTGCAGACATATGAGTCCTGCAACCACCCCTGCCTCTACCTAGGGTATTTAGGTTTTTGTTGGTGCGTTGTTGAAGTGTTGAACCCTGGGTATTCCCCTGTGCCAACAAATGGTTCCGTTGTCGGGACCTGAAACTGTGATTGCTGGGAACTGAGGAAAATAAATAAATCTCTATGCATAGATCTGTTGCTTGACTTGCAAATCTCTGTGCTAAGAAAGGAGGCAGATCTGAAGAAAAGAGGTAATATCTGAACACCTTGTGCTCTGATAGAGGTAAGAACAGTGAAAAATTATAAGATTTGAAAGATTTGTGCTCTGAGAAAATTAAGATAAGTCGAAATTTTGTTTCGAAAGTATGGATCTAGGTGTATTTGATAAATTTTATCCTAGTCTTAAAACTAGGGCATAGTTAGAAGATAGAAGGTTCGATATGAGTAGATCTGATGAAAGATATGTTATTTCTATGCATAGAAAGAATGTTTGGACTAAAAAATGGATGCAGGATCCTAGGAAGAATTTTTTGCAGGTTAATTAGTGTGAACCTAGTGCATAGTATAGAAAAGGTTGTGGATCATTTAAGAGAAAGCGGGGATTAACTCTTTGTTACAGTTGTAGAAGACTGGGCCATCTTGCCAAGGATTTCCCTGATAGAAGACCTAGTTGTCTTTGTTGTAAAGCTATGGACCATGAAGTTTTGGATTTACCTAAAATTATTGCTAAGCTTGAAAGAATGAATATGAGATCAGAAAACCCTAAGGAAGGCCAAGAAACTAAGACCATGGTAGAACCCTAGAAAGAATCAGAGATTGTATTGCTACGAATAAAAGAAACCCTGAATGATCACAAAAATATCAAATTTTTAGAGATCTTCAAAGAAAAATAACTTATAGAATCAAGAATAGGAGACTTCAACATAGATTGTGTTTTGGATGAGGAAACACAGGTGAATGTCATGACATAAAGTACTTGGGAAATTTTGGGAAGGCCTACTATAGTTCCTTCATTAGGAGGAATAGGATCCTTTAGAGGAAAATTGATAACCCTATGTGGAAGACTTACCCAGACCTCTATGTGTGCTCGTGGAACTTCGACAGAGGAAGAATTTGAGGTTTTTAAATTCGTTGAGAACAACACCCCATTTTCTATGTTATTAGGAAAACCCTGGATCGAGAGAGATCAGATTCAGAGAAAAGAAGAAGAGGCCCTAGAACATAAAAAGAAAGAATTAAAAGATTTCATGACTAGGAGAATAGCGCGCTTGATAGAAGAACGGGAGTACAAGTCGAAGCAACTTAGGACCAGATACCGGTTTCTCAATGCTGAAAAAATGCAAGAAGACTTGAAGAACCTATCCATACAAGAAAGTAGAGCACCTACCCTAGAAAGAAAAGAAGTATTACCTTTGAACCCTATGACATAATTTGATCAATGTGAAGTTACTATGTTGAGTACAGATAAGAATAAGAATGGAAAGAGGAATACCAAGATGCAGATCATAGGGAAGAAAGATAGAAAGCTCAGTAAGAAGAGAGCAAAGCTAGAAAATTTGCAAGAGGTTCTGGAGGAGACTTCGCAGAAGGTAGGTTTGCAAAACTAGAACTTCACTGGGATATCAGAATAGCGCCAAGTGGCACTTCGCCATGGTGGAGTGATATGACCGTTGGAATCATTATAACCATTAGATCGATGCCCCAAACTATTAGAACAACAGTTATGGATGAAAATCTCTCCATCAAGCCATTGGGACCGTGCCATAACAGAAAAAATTGCATTGATGAAGGCTTCACACCCATTGGAGAGATCTATTACACTGTTGTCTACTTATTTTTTCATTTGTTTGACTGAGAATACTTTTTCAAATTGTATCCACACCAATGAGAGAACTCGCTATGTTTACTAAGAATCTGCCACCTATTGAATGGTTGTTCATCGACCTAGGTATTCGATATTGAGCATGTATGTCGGACAAACTCAACACAGCTGAAAAGTGTGTAGAATAATTCTTAATTGATCTAATGGCAAAAAAAGTAATGTCCACATAGATTCAAGCTTCATCGACGAGAGGAGTGCAAGCCTCTTTGTCAACTGCTCGCGGATCTGGACCATCCCGAGCCACAACCGAGAAAAGAACCAAGCATCGAGATGACTTGGTGAATGCAAAGTTGATCCCATCTATCCTACCCGACTACATCCTACCCCTGTCTGACACAGTGAGTCATGACAGTGTCCCAAGGCACTTCGATTACATTGTGGTTACTGCGTACCTCCTAAAGGGGATACGTGCAGTTCGAACCCAGCTAGACAATATCATGACATTAAAATTCAGTGACTTCAACCTAGGAGATTGCAAGAACCTCAGCATGCTCACCTCTCATAGGTACTTGACTAGGATGAAGGGTAAGAACTTGAGGATAATCCCCCAACCATGGACTATGAACCTCATGCAATCCATTGTCCTGAACGTAATGAAGATACTGCATTTTTTAAGGCACCAGGAAGTTAACATGCGTGTTAAGCTCCTGTTGTCATGCTACCATGGCAGCTATCTGTGGCTAGACAAACACATCATCATTGACCCAACGTTGATCCATAGGATCACTAGATTGAGCATGCAGGGACCAGACCTGCAAGACTTCTACCTAGGGAAGGCTGCAGATTGCACCCTAGCATAGAGGATGAAGGATACTTATGGCAATGTAGAAAAGGGGACGTGAGGCTACAAGGTAGCCTCCATCTAGAATGGCGCAGTGCGTCTGGCCTTCCAGTTGATCGCAGGGAAGCTAGTGATAAATAACAGACCTACATAGGTCACAGGGTTCGTTGTTGACCTCGCTAGAAAATGTGTAGAAGGACTACAGATGAATTAGGAAAAGTACTTAGTCAACTAGTTATAATTAGATTGTCGCAAAGCTTAGGATCAGGGCTATGAGTTCCACTTTAGCTGGCTCCTGATCCTCATCTCATTTACAGCTTGGGAGATATCAAAAGGTGCAACCTTCCCCAACATTGATTTGTTCGATCCGCTCGCTACGAAGTTCACCACGCTCTGGTATTCTAGCGATATGGGAAAGTAGTGGCAGTCGAATGCAGTATTCCATACCTACTATCTCCAGTTAAAGAGGGCCATCAAATTTGTCCCTCATATGACACCGAACACTCTACATCAGTTCAGGCCCCTTATGAAGTTCTGTGTAGATCGACATTTTACTTATATCACTGTGTGCGCAGATGAGAGTAAAGAAGAACTTCAATCATATTATAAGCTCAGAGAAGAGGACCTAGAAGAGATAACTAAGGACTGGCCTGCATAGCTCCTTATCTCTGTTGACCCCGCAAAATTGTTTGATCCTAAACTAATTGAAAGCTCGGAGGCCACTCACGAAGAACATGACACACCTGGAACTAGAAGAAGGAATAAGATAGAAGAGGTACAGAACCTGAGAAGTGCATCAGAAGAAACTACTTCAGAATCACCTAGAGGAGGAGGTAACGACGAAGTATATAAAGAAGAGAACAATGGGAAAATAGATTAGTAGAAGCAAGGCGAAGTAACACCACCTAGGGATCCCATTGATGAGATTGATCCATCTAAGAAAATAAAGGTTTCTCCCACGAAACCTACCTCGCGGAAGAAATCCAGAGCTAGTAAGACCAAGTTGCAGACTGTGCTCACGCTCGATGACTTTGACTTCATCATCGAAGCTATATCATATGCCTCGCAAGACATTTTGCATAACAATGAAGACAAACAAGAATCCATGTATGACATAATTGAAATAGAGCTAAGAGGAGTTCAATAAGTGCTTCACTCCATCCGCGTAGTGTCCATTGTGCCCCCGCCATTAGAAGAACTAGAGTTGGGAGACGAGCCTACCCAACTTCATATAGTATTCGATGTGACTGAAGCTCTCCTTCGTCGCACCCAAGAAGAAAAGGAACAGGCCACGGTAGCCCTGAAACAAGCACAAGAAGCGGTGATAGAGAAACACAGGATTGTGCAATAGGAGAAGGCTGCCCTCCAGTCAAAATTCAAATAACATAAAGCACAGATCCAACGAGAGAAGGAATAGTTTCTCGCCGAGAAGGTTGGAGTAAAAGAAGAAGTCAACAAAGCACTCCGCTCTATGATGGGCTTAGAGAAAAAGGAGAAAGACCTAGTAGAGAATCAAGTAGCGAAGCTCGTTGAAGCCATTCAACATCTTCAACAGAGAATAACATATCTAGATCTACAGTCAGTGCCAAACACTCCACAGGACATGCGATATCAAAGAGAAGCAACTACTCAGAGCACAGTTGAAAGAATCAAGACCTTCACCATGGAATGTAAACAACTCAATGATTATAGTGCATAGACTTATGAACGACTTACTGAGGATCCTGAAATAAAGACTCTAGAGTCCCAACTCCAATAATAAAAGCAACAAGCAGCAATGATACAGGCACAGTTGAATCTCTTGTCTGTAGTTGAAAGAATGAAAATATCATAGGAACATCGCATTGTTCAACAACAAGTCCATGCCATACAGAGAAAAGTCATGGAAGTGACTCAGAGGCTCTAGCTAGTCCAGGATGCAACTTGTCAACTATTTGAGGAGATTGAGGGACGAGGAGAAAAACTAGAGAAAGTAGTCACTACAGTTGAGAAATGCTTGGAAGGACCAGTGAATGAGGTAGTTCTTCAGGAGTTCATCGAGTAGGAGGCCTTGGCATAACAATAGGTCGAAGCAACTCAAGTTAAGTTCATCGAGCAGGAGGCCTTGGCACAACAATAGGTCGAAGCAACTCAAGTTAAGCTTGAGGATTTTGAGGCAGAATTAACCAAAGCAGAGTGACTTGGGATGAGTCATAGGTGAGTGTTGGGGGTATGTTGTCCCTTGATCAATTTTTGGAGATCCTTGGTTAGGTTTGACCTATTTTGGGACTTCGACAAGCTTTCGAAGGCAGAGCACAAGTCAAAGCAGAGATCACGGAATCTAGGGCCCTGTTTATGGATTTTGGGGTTTTGGGCTTATGTAACGGGTGTGGGGATGTCGGCCCATGGGTTTACCCATGTTTAGGCCTCTTTTGTAATGTATAAATAGATATCTAGGCGATGTAGGAAGAGGCCAATGTACTAAGTGTGAATAGTTGTGAATGCTTTGTGCATGCTATGTGTTAAGAACTTATAGAGCTAAGTGCAAGTGGATGTAAGAAGCTTGTGTATATTGTAATAGGGCTTTGCGCTGTAACCTAACTCGGGGAAGGAGGATCTAGTAAGGTGTGCGCATATCTCCTGTCCTATGCAGAGTAGGATCTTGTGGCTTTGTACATGTAGACAACTGACTAAAGATAATAATAAGAAGACAAGTTGGTGGATGTAGCCCCAGGTTGGGGGTGAACCGTGTATATCATGTGTTATGGTTGCTTTGTGCATTGTGATTGTTTTATTGTTCATATGGTTCATGCTTAGTGTAGTAATGTATGCTTAGATAGACATGATATGATAGCTTAGTGCTTAGTGATGTGAATGAATGTTAGATCTGACCTGTTTTGATATGCTTAGTGCTTAAATACATTATATCTGGATGAATACTGCGATGCTCTATTGTTAGGGTTTATCTACGCTGTGAATTAAGGTTAAATACTGATGAATAATGACTACTAAGTTCTCTGTTAAGGTGTTATAATCACATATTTGTGTCCCATCTAGGCTGTAGACATCTGAGTCCTGAAACCACCCTTGCCTCTACCTCGGGTGAGACTACATCTACTTCGCAGGTGTTGTCGAAAGGGTTGGTAGTTAGGGTTTTTTTGGTGCATTGTTGAAGCATTGAACCCTGGGTCTATGCCTGTGCCAACACTAGGTTTTAAAAACACTATTGTAAGTCTGATGGAAGGTTTGAATGGTATAAGAGAGGAATCACTTTTGATACTGTGGATATTACATAAAGACCTTCTATTTTTATGTATCAAACTTAAGATTCTCTGAATAATGAAAATCAATTCTTTTTCCTATCATCTTTTTGTCTTCTAATTTTGATCACAGTCTAGTGAAAGATTCATTTGACATATTTATAGCTTGTTGCAATAAAGGATTTGTTGTGATGTTTGTTGTCACAGGGGCAGACCCAGGGTTCAACACTCAACAACACATCAACAAAACCCTAACTATCGACACTTTCGACAACACATGTGAAGCAGGAGAAGTCTCACCTGAGGTATAGGCAGGGGTGGTTACATGAATCATGTGTCTGTAACCAAGATGGGACACAGATATGTGATTACAATTACTTTGCAGAGTACTTATGAACAACATGCATTAGTTTATCATATTTCTTCACATCGCAAAAGAAACCCTAAGAATAGATCGACGTAGTAATATTGACAAAATACACATCGTACTTAGCAGCATAAAGTAGATCTAGCACATTCAACATAAATAAAGTACTAAGCATTCGTAGATCTATCTACCATACATAACCATTAGTGCACTAAGAATATTCACAGCATAAACATCATAGCACAAAGAAAACCATCAACACATGATATGCGTGGTTCACCCCAGTGTGGAGCTATATCCACCAATGAATTGTTCTTCTTTATTAGTCTTCAATCTCTTACATTCTTCTACTCTTGTGCACTAAGGCACAGAGCCAAGCTTCACACCAGACAGGTGATCTATGCACTAAGCACCAAATCCACCTTCCCAAAATCAGGTCAAATCATAGAGCCAACTCCTCTACTAAGAACATAGCCTTACATACACAGTCTGTTGCACTAAGCAACCCAAAACTACTTGCCTCTTGCACTTAGCTAATTACACCCTCTCCTACATTACATACTTTCTTATTTATACTTTTACATTTACAAAAAGGCATAATCATAGGTAAACCCATGGGCCAACATCCCATAAACCCTAATACAAAATGCTAATGAACCCCATGTTGGGTCTACATATCGAGTGAGATCCCGCGATCTCATCTCTGCCTGAGCACTCCATCTTTGACCAGCCTATTGAAGTCCAAAAAGGTGGTCAAACCTGACCAATGTTTCCTCAAAACTTGGTTGACGGCCAACATGCCCCCACACTCACCTGTGACTTATCCCGAGTCACTCAGATCTGGGCAGTGCTGCTTCAAAGGCCTCAAGCTTGGCTTGAGATGCCTTGAATTGTTGCTTCTCCTGAGCCTCTTGCTCAATGAACTGCTGGATCATTTTCTCTGTAACAGGCCGTTCCAGGCATTGTTCCATTGTCGCAACTACTTGGTCCAATTGTGAAATTTTTCCTTTGATCTCTTAAAACACCGCACAAGCTTCCTCCTGCACTAGTTGTAGCCTCTGTGTAACTTCCATTAATCTACCCTAGATGGCAGTAATCTGTTGTTGGGTCACTCATTGTTCTTGTGGTCTCCTCATTCTCTCAATTGTAGTGAGTGACTTCAATTGCACCTGAAATGTCATTGCTTGTTGTTGCGCCTCCTGTAGTTGCGCTTCCAACTTCCTAAGCTCTAGATATTTCGTGAGGCATTCGTAGGTCTGCGCACTTCTATCGCTTAGTTGTTTTCATTTTGAAGCGAGGGCTCTAATCCTTTATATTGCACTCTTAGTGGATTCCTCCCTATGGTCACACACTTCCTGTGGAGTACTTGGTACTGCTTGAATCTCCAACTCCATTACCCTTGCTTGAAGTTGTTGGATGGCCTCAACGAGCTTCATTACTTGAACATCGATTGCCTCATGTTCCTCTTGTGCCAAGACTAGCATAGATTGAAGTGCTCTACCCACCACTTCTTTGACTACAGTCTACTCTGTGAGCAACTAGTCCTTTTCCCTCTTTATTTTCTCTTTGTCTTCCTCAAGCATCACTCGAAACTCATCCCTCTCACTTTCATAAGCGGTCACACAGTACCACACAACTCGTAGTTGCTCTAAGACTTCCTCTTTTTATTTCTTGAGGGATTCTGTAGCCTTTTCCTTTTCTTCTTTCAATTTCTGAAGCCGATCTTCTATTGCATCTGCAAGTATTCAAAGTTGGGCTAGCTCATCTCCCAACTCTACAGTCTCTGATGAGGAAGGCACAATAGATATGGTGCAAATAGCTTGAATAGCTCATTGTATCTCCTTCAACTCTGTCTCGAATTTTACATACAACTCTTCCTGCTTTGCTCCATATCTCTACAAGAGATCTTCAGACACATCCTCCATCGCTCCACGGACTAGACCAATATCATCCTCTATAAGTGTAGCCTCTATTTATGGCTTACTAGTGCAGGTCTTCTTTCTTGTTGAGGGTTTATGTGGAGAAACCTTCCTTTTCTTCGGTGTTTATGTCTGTGTAGGAGGATCCTTCGAAGGTGTAGCTTCACCTTCACCTTGATTTTCTCCTTCATCCCCTCCTCCTGCTTGATTTACTTTGTCTCCTCCTCCTACTGTGGGTGAGCCAGGTCCACTTTCTTTCGAGGCGTTGTCCTCCTCATCAGTCTCTATGTTCTGAACTTCCTCCTTTTTCTTTTTCTTCTTTGCACTTGACTGTCCTCCATGCTCAAACTAGGTGACCAAGGGGATTCCTATGATGTCAAGGTTGGAGAGTTCTGCATCATCAACCAGTGCAAGGAAATCCTTTGGCCACTCCTTCGTGATCTGCTCCATGTCTTCATCGGTCAACTTATAATAGGACTATAGATCTTCCTTTCTCTCATCCTTGCGTGTAGTGACATAAATAAAGTGCGGATATGCACAAAACTTAGCTAGTGGTCTGTATTGGTGCAAGGTGTGCAGAGTCATGCGCGGGAATGACTCAATGGAAACCTTCAATTGTTGATAGTAGGAATGGAACACTGTGTTCGATTTCCATTGATTCGACATGTCATTCATGTACCATACGGTGGAAAATGTAGCTGCTAATGGCTCTAATAGTTCAATTTCTAGAAAAGTTGCTCCCTCCGGCATTTTCCAAGTGAAAAATGCAATCAACATGAGTATCCAACTGAAGTGGAACTCATATCCATGATCATGTGTTTCATGGTAGTCTTTCTCGAGCTCGTTGACAAGATAACTCTCCCAATTCATTTGCATTCCCTCCACGCATTTTCCTACGAGGTCCACCACGAACCCGATGACTTGGGTGGGGTGATTCTTTCTTACAAGCTTGCCAGCTATGAATTGGCAAGCGAATCACACTACTCCATCCTAGATAGAGGCTACCTTGTAGCCTCACTTTCCCTTTTCTACTTCATCGTATGCCTCCTTGATGTGATGTGCCAGGGAGTGATCCGAGGTCTTCCCTTGGTAGAATTGCTGAGGGTCAGTTCCCTACATGCTCAGTCTTGTGATCAAGTGGATCAATGTTGGATCCACAGTAATCTACCTATCGAGCCACATGTATCCACCATGATATCACGACAAGAGGAGTTTAACGCAAGAATTAACCTCTTGATTTCGACCAAAATGAGGAATCTCCATGACATTCAGTATCATGGATTGTGCCAACTCCTTAATCCAAGGATGGGAGACTATGCGAGGCTTCTTCCCAGTCATCTTCATCAAGTATCTATGAGGTGCGAGCATGGTGTAGTTCTTTCTGTCACCGAGATTGAAATCATTGTTCTTCAAGGATGGGATCTGTTCCAACTGGCTTCTGACTATGCGTATCCCCTTTGGGATGTACGCAGTGATCAAGGTGTACTCGTAGTCCCATGGGATGTTGTCGTGGTTAACCGCTCCAGTCAAAGGCAGGATATAATACAGTAATATCGAAGAGATCTTCTTCACACTAGCTAGATCGTCGTGATGCTTACTTCACTTCTCAGTCGTGGGGTTAGCATGGCTAGAACGTCATGTAGTCGAAGGGGAAGCATACAGTCCCCTATTTGACGATGCCTAAAAACCTTCAGACATATCTCTGTCAGCCATAAATTTCTTAAGGACCTCTTCGACAGACTTCTCTAACTCAGTGTGTTCACTCAACATTCTCTCTTTTAAACAAGATAGGTCGGGGTAGGAGAATAGACAGATGGAGTAAAAAACAGATGGCGAGGTCTGGGTTCTGAAATCATAGTTTGACACACAATCAAATCTTTGATAGCTCAGTTAATCACGAATGGCGAAAAGTGGTCCCAGCACAACGACCAACGGATTAAATAAGCGAGCTTCGTAAGATATTCTTCAAACGGGCAAGAATGATTTCATTAATGTGAATTTTTTTTTATGGCACGGTCTCAATGCCCCAACCGCAGTATATTCGCCCATAAATGTGCTTCCTAGATGTTCTAGAGTGTCTTTCTAATGATTAGGGCACCTCCAACGGTCATATATATTCGCCAGGTTGAAGTCCCATTCTGCACGGTTTTGATGTTCCAACAAGGTTCAAATCCTACAAATATGCCTCCCGCGAAGTTTTCTCTGTAGCTTCTTGTAGCTTTTCTAACTTGGATTTCTTCTTACTGAGATTCCTTGCCTTCTTTCCTATGATCTGAATCTCTCTAACTGTTTCTGGATTTCTCTTTCCATGCTTATTCTTAGTGACTTTGCAGTGTTGAAATACTTCCAAAGGGTTCGAAATTAATATTCCTTCCCTTAATTCTTGGATGCATATACTTTCTTATTGCATGAATAAGTCCTTCAAACCTTATTTCTCTCTTTTTACTTCAACAATGAATTATCTTACCTTCTATTGCTTCGACTCAACTTCTCATTCTTCTATCAGTCGATCTATCTTTCTAGATATGAGATCCCTTAGTTCTTGATTTTTATTTTCTATAGCTTTGTTGGCACAAGGGTAGACCCAGGGTTCAACGCTACAACAATGCACCAACAAAACTCTAACTACCGACCCTTTCAACAACACTTGTGAAGCAGATGAAGTCTCAGTCAAGGTAGAGTTAGGGGTGGTTGCAAGACTCAGGTGTCGACAACCTTAGCTGGGACACAGATATGTGATTATGATACTTAATAGATCACTTAGCACCATTAGATCCTCAATATGCAATCAATATCTACTTCGCTGATAAAAAAAGAGCTTCATAGCATTCACACTGATCTAATGTAATTAAGCACTTAGCACAAACAAATGGATCAGATCTAGCAAAAGCAAGCACTAAGCACATTCATAGAAGTCATATCTAACATTCATAGCACAAAGCATAAGTAGATCTATCTATCTATATCAAATCACTTAGCAAGAGAAGTTATAAACACATCAAGACAAGCACAAAGTGGAACAATAGAGTGTTTACGTGGTTCACCCCCACCCTAGGGCTACGTCCACCAACTCTTCTTATTTATTGTCTTCAGTCAATTGGTTACAAGCACAGAGCCTCAAAACCCTACTTTGCCTAGGACAGGATATTTGCGCACCTCGCTAGATCCTCTTTCCTTGTGTTACAACACAAAGCACTCACAACCTATTATGATACCTTGCACCTAGTTCTACAAGTATCTCACAGTATGCACAGAGCATCTACACACCATACTTGCATGTAGAACTTAACCATCTTGCATACACCACATAGATGCACCACCACTTCTATCTAGCCTAAGAATCTATTTATATATTACAAAATAGGCCTAAACATGGGTAAACCCATGGGCCAACATCCTAATCCTGTTACATAATCTCAAAAACCCAAAAAGGACTCAAAAAGGGGCCGAGATCCCATGATCTCTGCTTCGTCTTGTGCTCCTCCTTCGACAGGCTGTCTGTTGGGTATGTGTTATATTCTTTTCACGAGTAGTAGTGTCACCTACCTCAGGAAATGTGTCATGTATTTAGGTGGTTTTTTGACACATGGTTTTTGTCAATGGTTTTCTATTTCTGGTTAAGGAATTAGGGTTTTGGACTAATCCAGGTCATTGGGTTAGGTTTTTGGATGCCACTGGCTCCTATATGTATATTGTATTGTAAACAATGTATCACAATGAATGAATATAGAATATGTTGGTTTTCCCGATTTGGGTTTCCAAGGGAAAAATATCTGTGTAATGTTTTTATTTGCCATTGTATATTTTATGTTCCTTTCTGACTATTTGTTTGCAGTAGATATTGTACAAGGTTAGAATTTACATTTGGTATCAGAGCTTTATTGGCCGAGGGGGATGCCTTTGTGGTCAAGGTTTGGCTAGGTTGTGATAAGCCTTGTTCACAGTGAGAGATGCGGTATTGATGATTTTTTAGGTGAAAATAAATGGCAAATGGTTTGAAGATGGAAGTCGAGAATTTCAGATGAAATGTTTTGAGCTATGGAAGCTCAAGATGGAATATCTGTTGGTGAAAAAAGATCAATGGATCATGAAATGAATCCGAATGCTGCACCCTGAGGGAACTTATCACGGATGACTGAAAAAGTTGGATCAGGAAGGAAAAGGGCACAATCCGACTATGTCTCTCACGATTTAGTATTCTTGAATGTGTCAAAGGCTTCTGACCAGTTTATGGAAAAGTTAGAGTATATCCATTCTAAGTCCACGGTAAATAAACTATTCACGAAAGAAATATTTTGTATAACTTGAGGATGAGAGAGATGGAGACTCAGTGGAAAATAATTTGAACACTTTCAATATTGTGGTAAGTGAGTTAGTATATGTTGAGATTAAAATTTCAGATGAAGATAAATGTATGGAGTTTGTTGTGTTCTTTACCCGGAGTGAGTAGGATAGTTTTGGTTGTGGCCATAATAACTAGTAATACAACTTCTTTGAAGTTTTGAAGAAGTGGTCTCATCCTTGTTGTCAGGAGAGGCGAGGAAGAATATGGAAGGACATAGCATAGGCGCATTATTTGCAAGAGAAATTCTCCGAGGAAATAAATAGATCTAATTTCTCCAAGTGGATATCTAAGTCTAGGGTAGATCTAAATCTCCCGGAAATTTTTATGAGATATGTTGGAGATGTGAAAAAGAAAGGCACTATAAGAAGCGGTGTTAGATCCAAAATTGAGAAAAAGAAAGGATCTGAAGAATCTTCTTCCTATAGAATAAAAGACCTCCAAGGAAGAAGGAGGGATAATGTACTTGGCCTCTTCAAGCACACATGCGGATCATGAGGCATGGTTGATTGACTCTGTGCATCCTTTCATATGACTCCCATAGAGAGTGGTTTTTACCGAATATGAAAAGTATGATGGGTAATTTTTCTTAGGTAAGAATCATAGGAAGAGGAAGAGGTCGATTAAGGCTCATATATGAGTATTAGAACATTTCACGGTGCTCTACATCCCGGAGTATGGCCATAAATTTGATTTTGTAAGAAAAATGGAAAGCCTATGTAGGGGTAAAAACAATTTTGAAAAGGGAACTTGCCGGGATGGTTCGAAGAACAATGGTGTTGATGAAGGGATTTTGGAGTTTGGAACTTTGTATAAGCTACAGAATCACTATTAGTGATGGTGTAATAGTTCCATTGTTCACGATATTGGAGTTGAGAAGAAAAAACTCAGTCTCACGGAGAAAATGTTATGTTGTGGCATCAAAGACTAGGGCATATCGAGGAGAAGGGTCTTTGACTACTACGGTAAAGGTATGGTTGAGATATGTCTAATTGCTCACAGATTTTGATTTCATTGAACATTGTCTATATGGGAAGAAAAAATGGGTAATATTCCCTACGGTGCAACGAGGCCAGAAAGAATTTTACAGCTAGTTCAGTGATGTTTTTGGACCTATGTCGGATGTAATGATCCCAACCATTATGCAGAGATCATCTTTGTTTTGGTGTCTTTTAAAACTTTTTTCTGGTTATGGTATTTCGTCCAAACGCTGCTGATCTACCCTTTAGATGTGTTTATATGTGTATGAAGCAAATAACGAGAACAAGAAGATAACCATGGAACATACCTCAACCATATGCAATATTAAGATAGACAAGCGAAACATCTCAATTCTTCTTTATTCATAAAATAGAGAAACACGCTACAATGAAGATGTCGATGCGGAATCTGCTCTCCTTGAGATGACCAAGAAGATAGACAATAGATAGAGCTACTACAAAATGCCGCTAATACAAAGATGCCTCCAAAAGTCTGAATTAGAAATGAAGATCAATGCAAGCGGATCTGAATGCCCAGAGCTCTCGGTGAGAATGCCACACTCAATGAAAGTGCAGAGCCCTCAATGCTTCGACCTGGCACTTAGGGAGTGTCCAATCACCTAATAAATATGCCAACCGATACATCGGGTGATGGTAAGAAAAACACAGGTGACCGAATCTCCAAAATCCCCCTTGATCTCTCCGTGAATCACGAGTTTCCCAGAGATGGGAAGCCCCTTTGGATGGTGAGGCTAGATGGAGTGCGGCCACATTGAAGGTGGCCTCCAAATGCTATGAAACTCTCAAGAATATAGATCAAGCGATAGGTGAGAATAACCCAGGTGCATGAATATCCAAGCTCCCTCTCAATCTCGGTAGATAGAATTTCCCCTTGAATGGGGTTACCTTCACTAGATGATGGAAACCTAGGCTGGTTAGAATACACGATGAGAGGCCTCAAATGCTATGAAACTCTCCAAGAATATAGATAGAGCAATGGTAAGAATAACCCATGTGCACGAATCTCAATCTCCTCTCAATATCCGTAGATCTGATTTTACTAAATCGGAGACGAACCCAGGTGTGCCCTCTCTCTATCACACATGGCTGATGTAGAATCCTCACCTGGCCCGAGTAGATGCGGAACTAGAATGGTGTGTGGGAGAGTATTGCATCCAGGAGACCAAGCTCAGGACAAGATAGGTGGAATCTTTCACCACCAGATAGATCCTCTAGGTTTGTTATGTCAAAACAACTAAAACCTAATATTGGGCTCACTAGCTAGAAGCCGGAAAATCAAAATAAGATCATACATGAATATGAATGAGAAGAGATACGCCTTGCTCCTTTATACTTTTTTTCTCTCCTTTTTCCTCCAAAGTGACTTTCATTTTATAATATTTAATTAATTAATTAAAATCACTTTAATTAATTAATTAACCTTTACCTCTAAAAATCTCCTTATCTCTCCTTGTGACATCCCTAATAGCGAAAGTCACCTCTAGCCATCCCATCTTGGTGCTTCTCCTCCTGATTCAATGAGCTATTGAGAGGTTCCTCAAGTAATGTGCCCAAAATGACCTTGATTGAATTCCATTGATTTATAACTCAAAATAGTCAAAATCCTTAAAATCGTCGAGGTCTATGAAACCAAAGACAACCTATCTTGGAATGGACCTTAATGATGGAATATGATCATCAATGCAAGATGGACTCCAAAATGCCTCTCAAATACCCTGTACTCGCTCTAGCATCCATCGGCTACTCTGGTCATCATAAATCTCTACCACGTGATGATGTCCCAAAGTGGGGACATTAGGGTCGATCCATCATTGGAAAATATGTGTACTATGTCATTTATAGATGAATTCTCGAAGAAAACTTGGATATATTTCCTCGGGGAGAAATCACGAAGTCTCTGTTGGGTTTAAAGAGTTTAAGGCTCTTATTGAGAATCAAACAAAAAGAAAAATTAAGGTCTTGAGGATAGATAATGGTGAAGAGTTTTGGGAATGAATTTCAAGAATTTTGTAGAAGCGTGGCATAGCAAGGTAGAATACTACTCCATATATACACCTCGTGAGAATTGACATTGACTTATAACTCAAAATAGTCAAAATCATGGAAATCGTCGGAATGCAACGAAACCAAAGACAACCTATGCGGAATGGCTCATAATGATGGAATATGATCATCAATGCAAGATGGACCCCACAATGTCTCTCAAATACCCCTGTACTCGCTCTAGCATCCATCTGGCTACTCTGGTCATCATAAATCTCTACCCTGTGATGATGTCCCAAAGTGGGGACATTACAGTCAGTCCCATCATTGGGAAAATATGTGTACTATGTCTCATTTATAGATGAATTCTCGAGGAAAACTTGGATATATTTCCTCAGGAAGAAATCTGAAGTCTTTAACAGGTTTAAAGAGTTTAAGGCTCTTGTTGAGAATCAAACAAAGAAAAGAATTAAGGTGCCGAGGATAGATAATGGTGAAGAGTTTTGCGGGAATGAATTTCAAGAATTTTGTAAGAACTGTGGCATAGCAAGGTAGAATACTACTCCATATACACCTCAGCAGAATGGAGTTGCAGAAAGGATGAACGGAATGTTGATGGAAAAATATGGGTGCATGCTCAGTGGTGTCAGGTTAGGGAAAGAATTATGGGCAGAGGCAGTGGATATTGCATGTTATCTAGTCAACAGATCACCCTCATCAGCGTTGGATGACAAGACTCCATAAGAGGTATGGACTGGTAAGGAACCCTCTCTCACACATCTTAAGGTATTTGGCTACGATGCATATGTTCATGTTCCAAAGGAAAACAAGAGTAAGATGGATAAGAAGGCTGAAAAATGTATCTTTATTGGATATAAAGATGGTGTCAAAGGTTATAAGATTTGGAACCCGGAAACTAAGAAGGTAGTGTATAGACAAGATGTGGTATTTAGAGAAATAAAGGATGTTGTTAAATAAGAAGTCCTACCAAGTAAGGAAGAACTAGAGAAAATAGAGTTTGATTTAAAGGATGATGAATCAAACTCTACAGAAGAACATGAATCAGAAGAAGAAGATCCTCATACTTCAGTATTGAGGAGATCATATTGAGAAAGAAGGCTACCAGAAAGGTATAGTCCATCTGATTTCCATTCAAATTTTGCTTTGTCTATTACTGATGATGATCCTAGAACTGTCAGGGAGGCAGTGGATTCAGCGGATGGAAATCTCTAGAAAAGGGCCATGGAAAAAGAAATGGCATCTTTGGATAAGAATGAGGCTTGGGATCTAGTGGAGTTGCCAACTGGAAGAAATCCCATTGGTAGAAAATGGGTATTTAAAAATAAGTTGAATGTAGAAGAAAAAGTGGAGAAATACACATCTTAGTTAGTAGCAAAGGGTTATTCCCAGGTTGAGGGAATTGATTTTGGTGAGATTTTTTCTCCTGTTGCCAAGTTAACCTCCATAAGATTTATGTTATTTGTTGTTTTTGCATTTGATTTTGAAATAGAAAAAATGGATGTGAAGACAACATTCCTTCATGGGGATCTAGAAAAAGAAATCTATATGAAGCAACCAGAAGGTTATGCTGTGAAGGGAAAGAAGGAGCTCGTATGCAAGCTAAAAAAGTCCCTGTGTGGTTTAAAACAATCACCAAGAATGTGGTATCAAAAATTTGATACTTATATGCTGGGACTTGGCTTCAAAAGAACAAAATAAGATCACTGTGTGTATTTTAAATTAATTGGTGATCATTTGATTTATTTGATCTTATATGTGGATGACATGTTGTTGATAGGAAACAACAAGGAGATTATCCAGGATGTGAAAACTCAGTTCTCCTCTAAATTTGACATGAAGGATCTCGGTGCTTCAAATTTCATTTTGGGCATGGAAATTAA
>SNQJ01S0133720.1:43518-69200 GCA_010110895.2 Picea sitchensis
TTCTGGATGCAAACTGGGCTAGAGATTTGGATCGTAGAATATCTACAAGCGGGTATGTGTTTAACTTGTTTGGAGGAGAAATAAGTTGGATGAGAAAAAGACAGGTTGTAGTGGCACTTTCAACTACAGAATCTTAATACATGGCAGCCACTCATGCAAGTAAGGAAGCAATATGGTTACAAATATTGTGTTCATTGGGTTAGGGTTTTGGATGTTGTTGGCTCCTATATGTATATTGTATTGTAAATGATGTATCACAATGAATGAATATAGAATATGTTGGTTTTCCCAGTTTGGGTTTCCAAGGGAAAAATATCTGTGTAATGTTTGTATTTGCCATTGTATATTTTATGTTCCTTTCTGAATATCTGTTTGCAGTAGATATTGTACAAGGTTAGAATTTACATTGTTGAAGTCCAAAATAGGTCAACATGACCAAGAATCTCCTAAAGCTTGGTCAAGGGCCAATAGGCCCCCAACACTCACCTGTGACTTGTCCCGAGTCACTCTGGTCTAACTAGTTCTGCATCGAATGCCTCAATCTTGGCTCAAGCTGCTTTGACCTACTAATGTGATACAGCCTCTTGCTCGACGAACTCCTGGATTACTGCATCATTCACTAGCCCTTCTAGGAGTTGTTTTGCTGCATTAACAACCTACTCTATCTCTACTCCTCGGCTCTCGACCTTTGTGAACAACTGATGGGACTTATCTTGCATAGGTTGGAGTTGTTGAGTTACTTCCATAATTTTGATTTGAATCGCATGGATCTATTGCTGGACAGTGCACTGCTCTTGAGACTGCTTCATTCTTTATACAGCTGACAAGGCCTTCAATTGCGCCTGTAGTATCTTTGCATGTGTCTTTGCTTCCTGGAGATGAGACTCCAGTGCCTGAAATTCTGGATTCTTAGTGAGCTTCTCATACATTTGGGCACTGTGGTTACTCAGTTGCTTGCACTCCCCGAAAAGAGCCTTCAGTCTATCAATTGCGCTCCTGGTGGTTGCTTCCCTTTGGTCTCTTACATCTTGAGGGGTCTCAGGTACTGCGTATAGCTCCAAATCTGTTATGCGTTAATGTAGCTGTTAGATGGCTTCTACAAGCTGATCTACTTGCTTCATGACTTGACCCTATGCCTTTATTTCTACAACTTTCACAAAGCGAAGTGATCTATTGACCGCTCCCTTTACTACAATTTGCTCTACTAGTAATTGTTCCTTGCCTTGCCGCAACTGTGTTTTTTCTTCATCCCACTTCGCTTGGAGAGAAAGATTCTCCCATTATGCAGTACTCCATTTCTCTACAAGGACTCCTTGTACTTGTGTCAAAGCCTAGCTGTCTTGCGTTGTTTCTTCTTGTGCTCATCGAAGGCGAGCTTCGACTGTATTAGCTATTCAGTGGAGTTGAGCTCGCTCATTTCCTGGTTTTGGTGTTCCTAATGGCATAGGCACAGTGGAGACTGCCCGGCTAGACTGTAGTGCTTGTTGTACTCCTTCGAGCTCAATCTTGATTCTATTGTACATCGCTTCTTTCTTAGCCTCTTGTTTCTCTGCTATATCCAACTTAGCATCATTCAGGGCTGCTATAATGAAATCGAAGTCATCTGAGGTGAGGATAGTCTGCATGTTGGTCATAGAAGATTTCGATTTCTTCCAGGAGGAAGGATTTGGGGCGGAAAACTTCCTTTTCTTTGAGGGGTCATGCTCATCTCTAGGCGATGTAACCTCACCTTTATTCTGTTCAACTTCTACACCATCTATCTCTCCGCCATCACCTCCTTGCTCTGGTGAGATGGAAGTAGTCTTCACAAATGCACTATCTAAATCTTGAACCTCTTCTGTTTTCTTCGTCCTACTAGGTCTGGGTGTATCCTACATAGTTTCTGGACTGTCTATACTGAATATCTCCGCAGGGTTTGCTGGAATGAGGAGGTATGTCGACCAATCCTTGGTGATCTTCTCCAAGTCAACCTCTGTTAGCTTATAGTAGAACTGAAGTTGTTGCTTGTGATCGTCAACGTGCACTGTGATATAAATGAAATGGTGGTCCACGTTGAATTTCATCAAAGGTCGGAACCTGTGTAAAGTATTCAGAGTTATGTGAGGTGTAGACTGTATGGCTACCTTCAACTAGTTGTAGTATGCACGGAATACATCATTGGATTTCCATTGTTTATTCATGTCACTTGAATACCACAGTGTGTTGAACTTTGCAACCAATGGTTCAAAGGGATCGATGTCTGGGAAGGTCGCACCTTCCGACATCTCCCAGGCAATGAAAGCGATCATGATCAATAGCCAGCTGAATTGAAATTCATACCCTTGATCCTGGGCTTCTTTGTAGTCAAGTTCTAACTGGTTCACCAAGTACTTTGCCTAATTCATTTGTATGCCCTCCGCGCACTTCCCTGCGAGGTCGACTACAAAACCAATGACTTGGGTGAGTCGGTTCTTTCGTACTAACTTTCCTGCGATCAATTGAAAGGTGAGGCGCATTGTGCCACTCTATATAGAAGCTACCTTGTAGCATCACGTGCCCTTCTTGACATCGTCGTAAGTTTCCTTGATCCTTTTCTCAAGAGCACAGTCCATGGATTTTCCAAGGTAGAAATCCTGTGGGTCGGGTCCTTGTATACTAAGCCCGGTGATTCAATTTATCAATGTTGGATCCACTATTATGCGATGGTTTAACCTCATGCATTCACCTCTTGGTGTCGTCCGAAGTGTGGAATATTCATAATGTTCAGCAGGGTCGACTTTGCGAGGTTATGGGTCCATGACTTAGGGACGATCTTTGAATTCTTTCCCTTTGTTCTGGTTAGGTACTTATGCGGGGCGAGCATGTTGTAAAATTTCCGGTCTCCGAGGTTGAATTCGCTAAAATTCAACGCTGCAATCTTATCTTGGTCTGCGCGAACTATGCGTATCCCCTTCAGGAGGTACACATTAACCAAGGTGTACTCAAAATATCTAGGTACACTGTCATGGTTTACAACACCACTCAAAGGTGGTATATAGGTAGGTAAGATAGTTGGGATCAGTTTAGCATTCGCTAATTCATCCCTGTGCTTAGTTCGCTTCTCGTCGGATGGTCGGGATGGTCTTGCTCCACGAGCAGTCGATGGTGATACTTGAACTATTCTCATGGATGAAGCCTACATACCTTTAGACATCGACATGACTCTCTCAGTCATCAAGTCTATCAAAAATTCTTCAACAACTTTATCTACAACGCTCATTTCGTCCAACATACACACTTGGGGTTAAAAATCACAGGTTCAGAGAATAACTTAGACATAGTAGTGAGATAGAGAGAAAGAGTGCAACAATCACTGTATAAACTCGACTTAGTCAGTGGGCTCAAATTCTCAATTAGAAAAAGTGTTCTCGATGCATGGCGCGATGGGATAAATAGGCAACTCGGCAACGAGTCTCTTGCAATGGGTATGAAGCCTCATTAACTCTATTTGGTCCATTATGGTGTGGTCCAATGGTCTGGTGTCGATCCTTAAATGCCTTTCTACCTATTCAGGGAAGCAGTCAAATGGTTATAATGTCCCCAATGGCTATATTGCTTCGCCATGGCGAAGTGCCATGTGTCATTGTTCTGATATCCTAGCAAAGTTCCAATTTTGAAAATTTCCCTCCTGCGAAGTTTCCTCTGGAACTTTTTGTAACTTATCCCTCTTCTTACATAACTTCCTAGCCATCTTTCCAATGAGATTCATCTCAGTATGTCCTTTTCCATTCTTATTCTTATCTTCATTTGACATAATCATTGCGCATTGTTGAGATTCTTTCCAAGGATTCAGGGGTAGTACCTCTTATTTATTTGGGGTAGGTACTTCAATATTCTGTGAATACCCTAATGTTCTTGCAACTTCAACATCTAGATCTCCAGTGTGAAATAGGCTAATAGCTTCAATATGTTCTCATGTTCTTCAATCAAGTGTGTGATCCTTCTGTCATGAAATATTTTAACTCTTGTTTCTTTGGCTCCAAAACTTATTCTTCTTCCTTTCATCTGGATTGATTTCTATCAATCCAAGGTTTTCCAAGTAACATGGTAAATGGGGCATTGTCTTCAATAAATTTAATAATCTCAAAATCTTATTCTATCGAAGTTCCATTTGCACTCATAGGTATCTGAGTGAGCCTTCCACATAAGTTTCTCATCTTTCCTCTAAATAACCCTACTCCTCCTAATGAAGGAATCATAGCAGACCTCCCTATAGTTCTCAAGTTCTCTATGTCATGATATTCACCGGTGTCTCTTCATCCAAAACACAGTCAATGTTGAAGTCTCTTATTCTTTCTTCAAGGCATTCTTTTTCTTTGAAGATCTCTAATAAGATGACATGTCGGTGGTCATTCAAGTTTTCCTTCATCTGTAGCAATACTTTCTATGATTCTTTCTAGGACTCTGCTATAGTCTCTGGATCTTCCTTAGAGTTTTCCTGATTCAGATTCATTCTTTCAATTTTAGCAATAATTCTAGGGAAATCCAACACTTCATGGTCCATAGCTTTGCAATAAAGACAGCTAGGTCTTCTTCCAGGGCATTCCTTAGCAAGATGTCCTGGTCTTCTGCAGCTGTAACAGAGGTTTAATCCTCTCTTTCTTTTAAATGATCCCTATCTTCTCCTGTACTGCGTGCTAGGAGCATAGGAGCTAACTTGAAACAAATTATTTCTAGGATCCTGCATCCATTTTTTAGGCCAAACATTCTTTCTATGCATAGGTATAACATATCTTTCACTATTCTTGTTAGATCTATTAATATCAAATCTTCCTTCATCTATCAATACCCTAGTTTTTGAACTAGGACAGACTCTATTAAACATACCTAGATCCATACTCTAGAAACAAACATTTCCACTTATCTTACTTCTACAGAGCACAAATCTTCCAAATCTAAAACTTTTCACTATTCTTACCTTTATCAGTGCACAGAGCTTGCAGATCTTACCTCTTTTAATCAAAAATTCTCACTTTTACCTTTCTTAGAGCACAAAGATTTTAGATCTTGCTTCTCTCCTTCAGATCTGACTTCTTTTCTTCAAATCGAGCTTCTTTCTTTTAGCACAAAGCTTTATAAATCAATTAGAATACTACGCACTAGAGAGAAAGATCTATGCACAAAGCTTTCACAACTTCAGGACGAATCTTTGCAGAAAGCTTCTTCTTTCTCAGTTCCCAACAATCACAGTTTCAGTCCTAGCAATGGAACCATTTGTTGGCATAGGGGCAGACCCAGGGTTCAATGCTACAACAACACACCAAAAAAACCCTAACTACCGACCCTTTCGGCAACACCTACGAAGCAGATTAAGTCTCACCCGAGGTAGAGGCAGGGGTGGTTGCGAGACTCATGTGTCTACAAACTTAGCTGGGACACAGATATGTGATTATGATACTTAATAGATCACTTAGCACCATCATATTCTCAATATGCAATCAATATCTACATCACTGACAAAACAGAGCTTCGTAGTAGTCGCACTGATCTAATGTAATTAAGAACTTAGCACAAACAGATGAATTAGATCTAGTAGAAGAAAGCACTAAGGACATTCATAGAAGTTAGATCTAACATTCATAGCACAAAGCATAAGCATATCTATCTATCTACATCAAAGAAGTTAGCAAGAGAAGTTATAAACACATCAAGACAAGCACAAAGCGGAACAACACAGTGTTTACATGGTTCACTCCCACCCTGGGGCTACGTCCACCAACTCTTCTTCTTTATTGTCTTCAGTCAATTGGTTACAAGCACAGAGCCTAAAAACCCTACTTCTCCTAGGATAGGAGATTTGCACACCTCGCTAGATCCTCCTTCCTTGCGTTACCTCATAAAGCACTCACAGCATGTTACAATACCTTGCACCTAGCTCTGCAAATCTCTCACAATATGCACAGAGCATCTACACACCATACTTGCACGTAGCACTTAGCCATCTTGCATACACCACATAGATGCACCACCACTTATATCTAGCCTATGCATCTATTTATATATTACAAAATAGGCCTAAACATGGGTAAACCCATGGGACAACATCCCAATCCCGTTACATAATCCCCAAAACCCAAAAAGGGGTCGAGATCCCATGATCTTCACTTCGTCTTGCACTCCTCCTTCAACAGGATATCGAAGTCCAAAATATGTCAACATGACCAAAAATCTCCCAAAGCTTGGTCAAGGGCCAACAAGTTTATTCCTCTGCTTTCGTTCTGATCTCATCATTCTCGATCCAAGTCTTTCCAAACAAAAGAGGGAAAGGGGTGATGTTCTCAACAAACTTAATGACTTCAAATTTCTCTTCAGTTGGTGTTCTGTGGGTGATAATATGTACATTAGTAATTCTTCCACACAGGGTTATCATCTTTCCTTTGAATAAACCCATCCTTCCCAATGAAGGTACTATAGTAGGCTTTCCCAAAATTTCCCAAGTGCTTTCTGTCATAATATTCACTTGTGTTTCTTCATCCAAGACATAGTCTATGTCAAAGTATCCTATTTTTCCTTCAATATCTCTGGTAAATTGACATCTTTGTGATCATTCATTACTTCTTTCATCTATTCTAATGGAGTATAAACTTTCTTTGATTCTTTCCCTTGATGATTCTTTAACATGCTCTTATTTTCTTGTCTCGTGCTCATTTGTTCTACTTAAGCAATCATTCTTGGGCAATCCTCAAATTAATGACCAACAAATTTACAACAAATACAAGTAGGACCTGCACCGAGAAATTCCTTAGCAAGATGTCCTGATCTTCTACAGTTATAACATAGGTTTAATCCCCTCTTCCTCTTGTACTGTGCACTAGGATCACAGTGTTGGACCTGAAATCTACAAAAGTTCTTTCTTGGTTCCTGCATCCACTTGTTAGTCGAAACATTCTTTCTATGTATAGGAATAACATATCTTTCTCGATTTCTATCGAATTTATTCAGGTCAACTCTTTCTTCTAACTGTACCCTAGCTTTCAGACTTTGACAAAATCTATCAAACATACCTAGATTCATGCTTTCGAAACAAAAATTTCTACTTTTCTTACTCTATCAAAGCGTAAAGTTTTACCTTGTTCAATATCTTACCTCTTGTCTTTAGAACACATTACTCTCTTGGAACAAAGCTTTGCAAGTCAAGTAGAGTACTGTGCACTACATCAGCAGATCTACGTACAAATATTTTCTTTTCTTTCAGTTCCCAGCAATCATAGTTTCAGGTCCTAGCAATGAAACCATTTGTTGGCACAGGGGAATACCTAGGGTTCAACGCTCAACAACGCACCAACAAAACCCTAACTATCGACCCTTTTGGCAACACCTACGAAGCAAGTGAAGTCTCACCTGAGGTAGAGGCAGGGGGGTTACAGGACTTAGGTGGGTGTAACCAAGCCGAGACACAGATATGTGATTACAATTACTTTGCAGATTACTTATGAACAACATGCATTAGTTTATCATCCTTATTCACATTGCAGAACAAACCCTAAGAATAGATTGACGTAGTCATATTGAAAAAATACACATCGCATTTAGCAACATAAAGTAGATCTAGCACATTCAACATAAATAAAGCACTAAGCATTTGTAGATCTATCTATCATACATAACCATCATTGAACTAAGAAGATTCACAACATAAACATCATAGCACAAAGAAAACCATCAACACATGATATACGTGGTTCACCCCAGTGTAGGGCTACGTCCACCAACGACTTCTTATTCTTTATTAGTCTTCAATCTCTTACATTAAAATGATCATGTGTGTAAATTCTAACCTTGTACAATATCTACTGCAAACAGATATTTAGAAAAGGAACAGAAAATATACAATGGAAAATACAAACATTACACAGAGATTTTTCCCTTGGAAACCCAAACCAGGAAAACCAACATATTTTATATTCATTCATTGTGTTACAATGTTTACAATACAAAATACATATAGGAGCCAGTGGCATCCAAAACCCTAACCCAATGACTTGGATTAGTCCAAAACCCTAATTCCTTAAACAAAAATAGAAAACCATGGGCAAAGAAACCATGTGCTGAAAAACCACCTAAATATAATGCGGTCCCAAAAATGCAGTCATGAATATAACACTACTACTCGTGCAAAGAATATAACACACACCCAACACTGTGCACTAAGCCACAAAGACAAGCTCCGCACCAGACATGTGAACTGTGCACTAAGCACAAGATCCACCTTCCCAAAATCAGGTCAAGGCACAGAGCCAACTCCTCTACTAAGCACAGAGCTTTACATACACAATCTGTTGCACTAAGCAACCCAAAACTACTTGCCTCTTGTACTTAGATAATTACACCCTCTCCTACATTACATACTTGCTTATTTATACTTTTACATTTACAAAAAGGCCTAATCATGGGTAAACCCATGGGTCAACATCCCATAAACCCTAATACAAAATGCTAATGAACCCCATGTTGGGTCCACAGATCGAGTGACATCCCACAATCTCAGCTTCGCCTGGGCACTCCATCTTTGACCAACCTGTCAAATTCCAAAAATGTGTTCAAACCTGACCAATGTTTCCTCAAAACTTGGTTGAGGGCCAACAATGTTGTTTATAGATAGATCATAATTCACCTCTTTGATTATAAGAATTTCTTGTTTTGGAGAGTTTTTCTTTATATGTTTGTCATACTGCCTGATGTAGATGATAGGCATTTCACTTTCTTCTTATTAATTATTCCACCTACTCATCCTTTTCTAAAACCATGATCAAAGTTATTCAGAGCCTTATTTGTTGGTGCAAAATTATGTGAAGTAAGTTGTGATTTACACTATCTTCTCGAGTTTTCATCCATTTTCTACCTTATCATAAAACATATCTTTAACCTACTGATGAGTGATGAGCTTACACTTTATCAATCAAAGTGTGACTTTCAGTGCTAACAAAACTCATCCAACTTTGATATATAAGTGAAACCATGTTATTTTTATAATATTTAATCATAAATTCACTCAAAGTACTAAAATAAATGATTTGGAAAATATTAAGTCTAATGTAATCATGAAAATGGCCTTAATGTACGGTTACAGGAAATCGTAATATGGATAAAAGTGAAATAAAAATTTGGTAAAAAGGTGGTATTTTGGTGACCCAACACACACAATAGCCCACTAAAGCTCTTGAGTTTTAGTGGGTACCCATACTACCAAAATTTTGCAAGGTACTACTCTTTACTTACCTTAATGGTTATTCTCTTATAGATTGATGTTGGTATGCAATCATCGAAGAAAATTTGATGAAAAGTATGTTAGTAGCACTCAATTCCATCATATAAGACCCTTTCTGCATGTCCCCAAAAGCCTTAAACCTTTTTCGGAACTGAAAACATCCATAGTGACAAATCCCCAATCCTTATTCATATGATCTCGATCAAATATTGTCGACACTATCCCTCCAACACTCCACTATTTCTTAAATCTAAAACTTCTAATGATGATGCCTTTACAACATCGTCGTCGATGAATCGCTATGGAAACATGTACTTCATGATTTATCCCTTAGATCCGACGACGATATTCTTGCCTCAATAAGAAATGTCACTACACAAATGGAAAACAGAGATTGGTTTCCAAATTTACACGAGATACAATAATGTACTAAGTACTAGCCAAGACCCAACCTTTATGTTACATTATGATATAATATTTATATGACTACCATATAACATTATACTCATACATGGCAGTCTTTCATTGGCTTATTCTTTTCGATGAAACCTTTTTGTCATCAAGAGGCATCATAGGTATGCTTCCTATTCTCTATCTAAAACCTGCATATGGTGATATGAATCAAAACAAATTGTCAACGATCTAACCCTGATACGATTCAATGGTACAGATTAATCTATCATCCAACAACAACATCATGACCTTTAGAAGTTAATTTTTTCCCTAACCTTACAATACAGAAACAATTTTAACATGGTATCATAAAATGAAAGGTAGAGGTTTACCCTAAGTGGTCAAGTAATAAAGTCCTGTAAGACCATCACCCATCACCACCTCTTAGCATACTGTTATAATCCAAAAATGCCTTACCTATGCATACAAGACATTGGCCTTTCCACTTACATAATTTTCCAAAATACTGTTGAGGCTTCTTCTTAAAAAACAATTTTTTGGAACATGTATGTGCCCTGCTAAACTGATAGCCCACGTACACGTGTGTTGCATACTAGTTATCCCTCGTACATATGCAAGCTTCATACTAGTTATCCTGTGTTTACCTCCAAAAATTGCAAAAAATATATAATTGCAAGGAATTCAAAAGAGTTTACGGGCTATAGAGGGTTTCCCAACCATTTTACCCATTGTAACCCATCCCCAAACCAAATAACCATATTTTTATCATAAAAAAAGAGTTCTTGGGTTCTCATTTGACAAGAAAATCAAGAGAATAAGAAACCTCTGCCAAAATCCCTTCCCTTCTTAGCCCAAGTTTTGCATCTTATTCCAAGATTTGGCCTCAACATTCCCCTCCAACCCTTTCTCCTTATACAACCCTTTCCCCTTTACCAAGTTATAAGTTGGTTGTGAGAGGCAAGCATGGGATTGATGCACTTGGAGCCACAATAGAGGATCCCAGACCTGATTCATGAAGCGATTACCGACAAAGGTTGTAATCATTTTTTGTCTTGAAACTTAATAAAACAGTTCATTCTTTTCCCAAAATATTATTTCTATATTCTTTCATTGATTTATGCATTTATGTCTATATATGAACGTTGAAAGTGATAAGTAGATATTGTATGTGTTGTAGCATTGTTTTTCTAAGCTTTTGTAGGTCATCTTTGGGAGGAGACCCACAATCTAGGAAGATGAAAAGACGAAAGAGGTCTACACCAACCGCAAGGACCATAGGTGCACCCATTGACCTTATTTCCTCTCTCTTGTCATTCAATTTAGAGAGTTTTGGGGTAGTTGAAGGGTAGAACAGTCTTTTAAGGGAAGTCAACACTCTTCTTATACCTAGACCTAGTATAGGGGGATTTTTCCCCATAGCATAATTGGCGATTCCACTGGGGAGTCTCTCTAGGGTCTTAGTGGGAGATTTTTTTTTAATTCATCTTTTTTTAGTTTCTTTCCGAGTTTTTCAAGTTTACTAAGTCGGTTTAGGGTCTCTGGTCACCTTCCAGGTACCTACCAGCCTTCCCTACCAAATTAGTTTTCCAGGCCTTTTTTCTTTTTTTTTAATTTTTAGAGGTGTACACACCATATACTCTACTCATCCCACGTAAATACACAATTTACACAATATTCATCCCGCGTACATACGCAAGTTGCTTGAGAACAACTTGCGTCTTTGTCTTTTGGAAGGTTTTTTAAAAAAGAAAAATATTTTTCTTTCCTGACAAGAAGCTTTGTGCTTCTCAGACCTTCTAAAACTCTTAAGGGTCTCTGTTAGTGGTCATTGGTTGGTTCAAAGTTTCAGTTTAACTTTCTCTTTGTAAATAACCCCTGTTGTTTCTTCATCTTCTTTTGTTAGCCTTGGAGGTTTAGAGTTACCCTATAAGAGTTAGATCCTCCTATCGATTCTAATGAATCCCTACTTCAGGAAGTGATTTAGGGTATGTATGAGTCTTGGGTTTTATTTTCTCTTTATCCATTTTAATATGCTTTGAAAAACAAAAAGATCTTTTACTTCTATTTTTCTTTTCTAGGCATTTCAAAAAATCAAAAAATATTGCATTCAGTTATGCATTTAGTTTAGTAATTGCAGCATGGGTTGTCTTTTTACAAAAAAAAAAGAGTTATTTTTCAAAGTTCCTTTCTTTCTTTTTCCCTTAAGGTTTAGTCATTTGCTTCGTAAAATGAAAATCTCATTCTAGGGAATTTTTTCATTATAGGATCTTGAAATACTATTTTGAGAAGTTTGCATTTACAAAGATTTGAAGGCAGTTTCTTTCAATTTGAAGAATCTAGTTTTATTTTTCACAGATGCTATAAAGTCTTTCTTCTCTTTTGTCTCTTCCAAACACCATAAGTTTCATACCCTTTTGAGTAAGTCAAGCCAATAAAAATAAATTCTTAACACTTAAAAATAAATTAGACTTTTTTTTTGTAGGGTTCACCAATTATTCTAGGCTCTAGGGCCTTGAATTAGGTGTGGAGAGGAAACTCTTCAAGGTCATCTAAACAAACATTAGAGTCTGTGATAGGGAGTGTTAGAGTCCAGTATTGTAAGAGTCAGTCGATACCCCCCTCTAACACAGGGGCTAAACACGAGGTCACGTAAAGAAAGGTAGAGGATATAACCTCTCCAAAATCACACCAAGTGTAGTGGGGATTGTATATTGAGGGTTGTTCTTGGGAATTACACCAATCACATTTGAATACAAAGCCTCATGGACCTAAAATCCATTCGATATATTCAGTTGTATTCTAGACCATTTTCCTTCGGTACGCTTGAAAGGGTTCATACTTTGTTATCCTTCTCATTACGATCAACCCAACTGTCGACTGTACCCGCCTGGTGACTGACTGCGAGCCGACAACCTAGTTTCTTATTTTTAGAGACTTACATGGGTGACTGTGAGGGTATACCACGATACCTAGGGAAGAGGTTGGATCATTCTTTGCAAAGTATACCCGGAGGGTGTTTCTTTTTTCGATTTACACTTGCACCAATAAGTTTCTCTAATGTCGATTGGTGTAACTGTTCTTCCTACTAGTTAGTTGTTTTCTTGATTTTTCGTTAGGAAATTTTAGTGTGTGCTCTGTGTTTCTTGCTAGATAAACCTTAGAGTATTAGTTGATCATTTCACAAGGTGGAAGATCAACAGCTCCACCATTTGTGTAGGCTTCAGGGCTTGTCGCCGATAACTTTGGAGCCACCTCAGCCACCGTTGAGGTGTAGGATAAATCAAGAAGGCTCATTTGAAGCTACCATGCCACAAGAAACTGTACCTGAGTTAGCTCCAAGAGAATAATTTCCTGCACTGGAGGAATCCATTGTTTTTGACCTTGAGATCGAAGGTCTCAGACCAACAGATCCTCTGATCACTAACTTATCAATGTTGCTTCTAATTCAGATAGTCCCCCCCCCCTAATGTGACTTCACCTAAATAACAGTTTATTCAACGAGTGAAAATGGAAGAAACTAGCACTAGTTCATCAGGGAATCCTCATACTCCCATCTTGGTTTCCGCAGGAGGGGGAATTGTAACTCCTCCCCCACATCCTCCTATTAGGAATACGAATGTCCAAACGCCCACTACTTTGGGTAGTGGCACGATCCCTTCGATGACTTTAACCACTATTCCCTCCATTCACAACACATCTAGCACTCCATTTGCATATGGAATGACGGTTTTTTATTCCAGATCGTTTCTAACATACTCTACTCTACATACTGTTGGTATAGTGGAAGGGAGATCTAATGATCCCTTTCAAGGACCTAACATGGGAACCACTGACCCATTCAACGCTATCCCATATGGTGGGGGTCACATCCCTCCTCTTTCCCCTTCACTCAGAGGAACTTTCCAACATTCGATCGGGCTTAATGCCAACCCTAGTTTGTTCAGTGGAGGGAGTCTTGGACCTCAATCCTACATGACTCTGGTGGGATCCATGCCTTTTTATTTTTTTGGTGTGTTTGGAAATAACGACTTATCATCATCTACTTTCTCGACCAGGGGAAACCCCATTTTTGGTCAACAAAACCCTACACAAGGTCTTATTCCTTCACAGGGAGCGATGACATGAGTTTACTCCTCACAACGTCTTGGAAATCCTTGGAAAATCTCATTTCCTTCACAAGGGATGTCGATCGAGGGAAACCCCTCCCACACTCTGTGGAACCCTAGACAAGGTTCAATACCTATTCCAGGAGGGTCTGCTAGGGGCATCCCCAACCAAGGTCCTTGGAACAATGTTCAGGGAGAAATCTCCACACAAGGAATGTCATCCAACTTTGAGAACCATTCGATTATGCAAAATCAAATGCAAGTCCCTTTTACTGGAAAAGGCCACCATGGTATCTACCAAAACCATGTCCAATAGTCAAAATTTCCCTGGAAACATGGTGCCAACCAAAATCCATGCGCCTCTTTTCATGTAAATACGCTACAACCAACAATACCTTTTTTAGCAATTTTGCATTTTCCAGAATTGTCGAGACTTTTAAATGACCCAATCTGTCATAATCCACACTGGCCCCCCCTGCTGACTAAGTTTCCCTCGGACATCCATAAGTTTGAAGGAAAGAATGACAAATATCCAGGTGATCATGTCATGACTTTCCACTTATGGTGCTCATCCAACTCGTTAAAGGATGATTCCATTCAGTTGTGTTTGTTTCAACGCACTCTTATAGGTGGTACCATGAAATGGTATATCGGGCTCAATAGCTTGAAGTACGCTTACTTCAATGACCTGGATATGGTTTTCTTGAACCATTTCTAGCTACTAGTAATATACGATGTCGGAACTGAGTCGCTGGCCAACTTCGAGCAGACGAAAGCTAACCACATCTCAAATCATATCTGAGAATGACGACTTCAAAATAGTTTGATCAAAGTCAAGGTCCCTCCCACATTTTTTCTCGAGGGGTTCCTAAAGTCATTGGTACGTTGTGTATCCAAAGATGTCTCGACATACAGATTTTTTCCGAAGAAGAGGCTATCATGAGAGCCCAAAAACTGGACTTGATTTAATCTCAGTCCGGTATGCTATACAAGATCCTACTCGATGCACCACGGTCAATGTTCAACAAGACCAAACAGAATTTTGGGCCTCACATCGATGACATAGTAGTCTCAACCCAGAGCAAGCCCATGGATAAGTTGTCTAATCAATTACAACAGTTATTGATTCCATAGACAGTGGCCAACCAAAATCCTAGTTTGACTGCCCCCATAACCCAAATGTCAGATGTATAGAGATTTCAATCGACAAATCCCAATGGTAACCAAAAAACTAAGGGAAAGAGGAAACCTAAAAAAAAGAAGGGTAAGGGGGATAAGAACGCTGCAAATAATGTTGGCAAGGGAAAAAATGAAAAAGATAAAGGTGAAGTTTCTATGTAATCTTTGCATGAACGACCACTTAACTCACCAATTCCCTCAACTTGAGGAAGACCAGAAGCTATTGGCACAAGATCATCCTGTCGTGTTGACTAACCCTTTTCCATAAGAGAAAAATATGGCTCAAGCTTCCTCATCCACGAGCATGCCCGGGGGCAGTCAGGGAACCCCCACACCCAATATTAACAATGGGAACACAAACGTTTATATGATGAAAGTCGAAGCACATCTATAGACCAGGTCTCATAACTACAAAAATGCCAGAATCTATTGAGAAGGGAAAAGAAGCTGCTAACCCACCGACTCCTCTTCAAATTGAGAATACAGTGGGAGAAACGATGTCTCACATCCCTAAGGGTGTGTTCAAAAAGGCTGCTCATAACCATAATGCAAGGGCTTCTCAGAATTACTCCATCATGGAGGATCTGGAGAAAAATCCTTGTGCAATGTATGCTATGGAGGTCCTCTAGAGTTTCCCCTCACAGAGGAAAGAATTTTTGTCTGCCCTGGGAGAGACCAAGAACACTAACTCAAGAATGATTATTTTTTACCTTACTAACCATAAATCTTGTCTTCCTTACCATGTTTCTTTTTAGATAGTAGTGGTGCATGCCATGAAATCGTTGACACATACAATTTTCTATACAGTGGTGGATGAGGGTGCCTCGACTTGAGTCATTTCATTGGCATGTTGGAAGCCCATTGACCAAATTGAGTTTTCTTCAACACCCACATTGCTAACTGCATTTGACGATCGATCTTTTAGACCACATGGCATAATTCCCTCTTTCCCCGTGCAGTCGGAGGGAAAAAATATGTGTTGAAGCAGAAGTAGTCGATCTACTGCTTGACTACAATATTTTTTTAGCATAGAGTTGGACCTACGCCATGACAACAGTTGTATCCACCATGTTTTGGGTCTTATGTTTTCCTCATGAAGGTCAGATCATAACCATTGATTAGTTATCCTTCTCATGTCCTGACCCTTCATCGAGGTCATCCATGCTCTTGATGATTGATAACCCGTAGCCAGGTACTGTCAACTTAGGTGCCAGATGGTTTCCATCTTTAATGGGAACTTTTAATTATCCACCACTTGCCAATGATGTTAGATTTGTTTTGGTTTCCCCTGACCAGTGGAAGGCTGCAACATTTCAAGTCATGTATTTGAGAACGAGTTACTTTAACGACCCATGGAATTTACCTTCCCCATCAACTTCGATGGAAGGATTAGGGAACTTTGGCATGGCCATGCCCTTACCCACTGTCGAGGTTGCGTACAATATTGTCCAGCAAGCCTCAACCAACCCTGATCTGACTCCCCCACAACAACTAGACCCTGTTCTCGAGCCTATTTGGGCCCAAGAATCTCTCACTGCCTACAACCCTTTAGAATTAGTCTCACCCTCTAACGAGGAGATCTTGGAGGAAATGAATGGGCCAAATAGACCTTGGGATGATCTTCACCACGGATCCTATTTCTTACCCAAGCTCAAGAGAATAGAGGCATGAGAGTTCGTTATGACCATGAATGGATATGCCCCTTGTCCTATTAACCCTCTGGATACACACAAAATATATGCCAATGGAGACATGGAAAGTATAGCTAAAATGATTCCTATCGACATCTCCAAAACCCCTGATGTCATGGAAAATGTTTTCATTGGAGAGGATTGTTCTCTCGAAGAGATTCAAATCTACACTAAATTGTTCAAAAAATTCTGCGACATTTTTTCTTGGTCTTATGAGGAGATTCTAGGAATTGATCCATGTATTGCTAAACATGAAATCGTGACTTATCCTAATGTTAATCTTGTCTGATAGAAGCTTCTCCCAGTCAATACCCACAAGGTAGAAACGATAAAGGCTGAAGTAGAGAAACTCATCAAAGTTGGTTTCATATACCCCGTGCAATTGACAGAATGGGTATCAAACCCTGTTCCTCTCAACAAGAAACAAGGTACAATGCACGTATGTATGGATTTTCGCAACCTGAACAAAGATTTCCCGAAAGACAATTTTCCAACCCCATTTATTGACAATATTGTCGATGAATGCACATGTTTTGAGGTCTTTTCTTTCATGGAAAGTTTTTCGGGTACAATCAAATTCAGATCAAGCCCGAGGACCAACAAAAAACGACTTTTATTTGTCCTTGAGGTACGTTTGCGTATAGAAAAATCCCTTTTGGCCTTAAGAATGGTGGAGCCACTTTTCAACAGGCCATGTCGTTTTCTTTCCACGACCTCAAACACATAGTCAAGGCGTATCTCGATGATCTGGCATCACTTTCTCATAAGAGATCTGATCATATCGCCCACTTATGACTAATATTTGAGAGGTGTCGCTACTATCAGATTCGCCTGAATCCCAACAAGTGTAGTTTTTGTGTGACATCGGGACGCTTGTTAGGTTTCATCGTTTCAACTAGGGGGATCATGGTCAATCCTATGAAGGTTGGGGAAATAGTTCAATTGCCTCCCCTACGCACAATCCCCCAGCTTCAGAGTCTATAGGGGAATGCAAATTTTCTTTGGTGTTTTTTTTTTAATTATGTTGAGATTACTAAAGGGTTCATGCGTCTCTTGAAAAAAGGGGTCCCATTCTATTGGGATGAAGCAGCTCAATGCTCTTTTGACGCATTGAAATGTGCTCTGACGTATGCTCCTCTGCTCAGTCCTCCTCATTATGGTAATGATTTCTTATTGTATTTGGTTGCTACTGAGTCTACTATCGACACGGTCTTGGTCCAAAAGGATGACGCGCTCAAAGAGCATGTTATCTACTATCTTAGTCGAGTCCTAGTTGGACCAGAACAAAACTACTCACATGTTGAGAAACTTGCTTTTGAAGATGTTCACAATGTCTAATGGTTCCGTCATTATATTTTACTTCACAAGACCACCGTCATATCCATTGTCAAGCCTTTTCAGTATGTGTTAACATGACGGGTCATCGGGGGGGAAATCAGTCAATGGATAGTCATCCTGCAAGAGTTTGACTTGGATTTTGTTTTGGAGAAATCTAAAAAGTCTCTGGTATTATATAAACTAATATTGGAACTTTCAGTCAAGAGTGGTGACATTTCTCCCAAAGAGTCACCGATCAATGAAGATCTTTTTCTTATCACATATTTGAACCCTTGGTATGGAGATATATTATTGTATCTTCAGACTTTGAAGTTCCCTTCTTTTTCTTCTCATGATGAGAGTCTATGAGTACACCACCAAGAGAGAACCTATCTTATCCTCAATGACACTTTATATAGTCAAGGATTCGATTGCATTCTCCAATGATGTCTCACTCACGAAGAAGCATATCTTGTTTTAAATGATTGTCAAACCGAAGGAAATCATCTTTATGGGTTGGCAATAGCCCAAATGATTCTTTGCAATGGATACTTTTGGCCTTCATTAATCAAAGATTATGTAGAGGAGGTCAATAAGTGTCACCCATGTCATATATTCACTCGGAATATGCGAGCACAACCAGCTCCCATGTTTCCAGTTATTGTTGTCGGTCCCTTCACCAAGTGGGGGATTGATTTCACTACATGTCACCCAGTTTCGGCTAGGGGCCATCGATATATCATTGTAGAAGTAGAATACTTTACTAAGTGAGTCAAATATATGTTGGCGTTCAACAATGACGGGGAGACAACTTCCCTTTTTCATTTTCAACCATATTGTAGACAGGTTCGGTAATCCAAAGGAGATTGTCACATACCATGGCAGTCACTTCCAGAACAAAATGATGATTGAATTAACACCAAAACTAGGGTTTAAACAAGAACATTCATCACCTTACTACCCATAGGAAAATGGTTAGGTAGAGGTTGTTAATAAGTCTCTCAAGACTATTCTGCAATGAACAATTAATTCAGCCAAGTCAAATTGGCATTTGATGTTGTACTCGACACTTTGGGCTTATCGAACTTCGATCAATACTGCTACCAATTTTTCACATTTTCAACTTGTCTACGGGCTAGAGGAAGTCTTACCCATTGAATGTCAAATCCCTTCTTTGAAGTTTGTAGTGAACTACTCCCTGACACTACACCGCTTGAAGAATGACCTTTATATCTCGAGCAACTCGATGAGCAACGCTGAGATGCATCCTTGGCTAATGAGGCTCACAAAAAACATGTCAAGTGTCAATATGATCAGTTTGTCCACCATCAGATTTTCTCCAAAGGTGATCTTGACCTGGTCTACAACCAAGACAAAGATCCCTTGGGGGCAGGCAAGTTCAAACCCATGTGGTTCTTACCTTTCATTGTGAAAGAAGTATTAGAAAAAGGTTCTTATTGTCTAGTTTATTTCGAGGGTAATGCCTTATCGAATCATAGAAATGAGATCTACCTTAATAAGTATTACGCTTAGGTCGGTAACTTGAGCGTGACTTCTTGTATATATGTATAGTCTTTTATACAATCTTGTCTTTTTGTTTTATGGATGTGTATTTATTGTGTTTTCTTTTCACTGTGGCAGATATCAAGTGAATCTAAGGTGTATGTTTGGTTCATGGACAATGCTAGATGACACACTTAGAGGATTTCTTCCATAACTTGGGTGATTTTTACACCTTTTGGTCAGTTGATCTCTTCCGGAGTCATTTGTCTAGGTGAATCAACCAATAATGTTGTCGAGTATAGTGAAGTAATAGAGTTACTACGTGATGCCTTGTCACATGGTATTTCTCACCTTCAAGTCTATCTGGATGCTCAACTGGTAGTGTCTAAGTTAAAAAAAATATACCATGTCTATGATCCCACCATTCATCGACGATTTATTAGGGTACATTTCTTATAACTCTCTTTTGATTATATTACTTATATTCATGTTCCTAGGAGATATAATCAACTAACTGATACATTGGTTAATCAAGTATTATATTGGCATGTTTCTCATACAAAAAAGTAAAAACAAAAACATTCACACATAAAATACATTTCTACAAAAAAATTATCCATAAGGAAAAAATATGTATATATAATATATCCCAAAAATAGTGTCATGAGTACAAAGTGGGCCATAAAGCCTCAAATAGAGATGGCATACATCGTTGGGCTTAAGCCCTCAATACAAAGTACAAAAAGGTTCCCTTGGAACATGTGTGGCCTAATGATAACTATGATGTAGGCCTATTGGCCCTACTATAGTGAACCACAATGTTTGCAAGACACCAGAATAACTAGACCCAAGTATTGGGCACCCCTACTACATGTGACTGCATAGTTGGGGGTAGGTCCTAAATCTCAGCCCTCAGAACTACATGAGTAAGAGTTGTCAAGTTCCTCTCTACTCACTACATTACTCTGTCAAGTTCTCTTGCTGGTCCAGCCTCTGATCGACGATGATGTCTGGTCCTAGAAAAGTCAGACGGTAGCACTGGTCCCACATATGTATATAAAAGATCTTTGAGTTAGTAATTTTACATTAACATAAAAAGGATAATATTTAAAATTTTAAAAATTAAATATTTAAAAAAAAAAATTACATATCTCACCACGCTCCTCGTCAAGGGGCATGGGCATATCAGGATCCCTCAGGAAGTCTATCCATACATATGGATATTCCTCGATAATAGGAATTTGATGAGCCGACCAATCCAAAAATTTGTCATCAAAAGCTTCCTGGGTTCTCCCTCCACCTTGTCCAGGAAACAAAGTTGCCCACCTGCACAATGCCAGAAAGGAGGAAATATGCCCCCTTATTGTCTCCCTCAGGCTTATAATAGGCACTCTCTCAAAGAAGAAAGCGCATAACATAGTTTCTAACCGGAATTTCTTGTTCATATTTTTGTGACATTCTGTGAATTGTTTCTTCGTGCATGTAAGCATGGTAGTACTCCAGTTGAAAATAGTGGCATCCAAGAACTGAACTGCACAATGCATCTATGCATGGTACACCTGATGAAGTGTTGTGGATCTTGTGATTTTCCCAATCGTGAAGAGTATGATCCAAAGGTGGAGGCTTGTGATCTTGTGTATCGGCACCTAATATCCTACTTTCTCAGTACCATCCTCAAAATACATCCCGATGTAATCCTCTATGTTGTACAGCCATGGAGAAAAGGTCCTCAGATTGACTGGTTCACCCCTTCTAGAGAGTTTGGTCAAAAAATTGATATCCTTTTTCGTTGGAGTCAGTGAATGACCCTCTAAAATGAACACCTCTGCATCGGGATGCCAATAATATACCAAATGGTTCAACAATCTAGGTTGTGCCCTCATGAATGGACACTGGAAGAATTTCCACATGCCACACTATTTCATCATAGCAATGGTCCCAGGATCCTCCTCTACCAATATGTCTATTTCCTCATGTTCCCTTTCTCACCAATGCACATACATCCCATTGCACAAAAGTTGGAGAGGATTATCCCTTGCTATTACTTTTTTTGAGATTTTAAAGAGGTGTGTGCGGGTTGACTTTAAGACAATTGTGTATGTACGTGGGCTAAGTGTTACTTTACCTGCATACATATGCAAGCTGGGTGTGGAAAACCCACGCAAATGCAGGCCTGACCTTTTTACAAGGGTGCATGCCTTCCAAACATTAAATTAAGCATGAGATGAAGCATGAGAATGAAAGTGAAGGTTATTTGTACTTACTTGGTCCAAGTGTGAGGATATTTCATCCACCATAGCTCCTTGAATTCACGTTTTGAGGAAGAGGGTTTTTAACCTTTTTAGTTATTTTCCAAATTGCAATGGTTAAAATGAAATTTCCACCTCTATTTATAAACATTTTTGGCCCTTTTTTCCCTTATTTGGTCCCCTTTTCCCCGTTTCTTGACTTGGTAGCTACTTAAGTTCTCTTTTGAGATATCTTTGGGTCATTCTGATGAACTTTTTCTTTTAGTTTGGTGTTTTTCTTGAGATGGGATACACTTTTATCATCCCATGGTAAAAGTCATTTTTTCAACATTTGCATATAGGTTAGGTTTTCACCTCTTGCATTTTGCATATTTTTTATTTTTTCACTTTGCCATAAGATCGATCCCACCGAAGTGCGACACAAAAACTTCTTTGTTGCTTTAGAAGTGTTGTAATTAGGTGGTAGAGCCTTCCTCTACATGGATGCCCTAGGTAGATCCTTTACTGCATTTTAACATCCATTCTGTGATTTTTTTATACATAGGCTTGGGAGTCCCTTTTAGTTCCTCCATGTGCTATAGCAGAAAAACCCCTCTATGGACTACACCAAGGGTCTAAAGTGTAGGTAGAGCTAACCGTCTAAAGTCTCCTACTTTTAATCACTATCCCAACATTACCCCACAATCATACATAAAAGACAAGGGAGAGGGATCTGGTAGGCATACCTTAAACTCTCTGTCTGGTGTCAATCCCTTTGCGCTTAGTTGTTTCCTGACTGTAAGTATCCTCCCAAGGATGACCTGCATTCACCAAAAGACAAACAAGAAACTACAAGCATGCATTCTACATATGGATTAGTGGGTTAGACATCATAAACAAGAAATGTAAACAAATCATTGACATTTAAGACGTCATTTGGCGGGACAAAAAAGTACTTCTTTATATTAATCACAAAATTAGCTTACAACATGAGACCAACACTGCTCCTCAAACTTGGTCCTAGGCTCCTCTTCACCATGCACCAATTGCTTCCGCGTCTTCTTCTCCTCTTCAGTTCTCTCTTAGGGAAATGGCAAGGGCTTTGCAATTGGGGGAAAGGGGGATTGATAAAATGGGCAGAGTTTATTTGCTCTCATGCTTCCTTTTGCAATGGGACCCCAACCCCTTCTTTTATAGGCCAGAAGAGATAGTAATGGTTGGGGTGACTGGATATGGGTAGTCAAACGGTTAAGTAACGGCCCAGAAACCAGTATCCTATGCAATTTTCCATTTTTCACGATATTTTGTGAGTGTACATGAGTTGTAGTGGGGCAACAGGCGTGTGTACGCGGGCAGTAGTGGTGCAGGGCACGTACACTTTCAAAGCAATGGTTTTTTGAAGATCTTGTTTAGTGATGGCTTGGAAAAGATAGTAAGTTAGATGGCATGATTCCAAGTATGCATGCTTGGTGAAATTTAGGGTTATAAGAGATGCCCCCTAATGTGTGAGATCAGAGGAGCATCTGATGGCTGAAATACATTACAAATATTCACCAATGTACGAAGAAAGTGAGCCCAGGAACCAGAGTTTAGGAGCTGCCATCTGCAAAAAATAACAATTTGTCTCACTGACGTAGGCATACCCATTCTCGCAATGAAATAAAATCATGGTTTCCAATCAAATACACTGCAGATCCATGTAATATAACTATATAAAGTGTAGTCGTGAGTAGTACGTAGTGGATCTACATCTCAAAATCAAAAGATATACATGTATGGTATCCATATTCAATAATCCAATGACACCTGATGACTGGAGATGAGGTCTTCAGAGCTCAAGCAACAACTTCAAAATCTTCAAAACTTGAAGAGGAGTGTAATATTAATGTATAACTTCACTACCCAGAGGTCTTCAATGGCTCGTCAGGAACAGACAAGAGGATCTTGGCGATCAGTGCAGAGAACTTCATTTATTTTGAACAAGTACTTGATTGGTATTTTGGGGTGGTTGGGCATGAGGACAAGAGACAAACTGCAGAAGGGCTGACTCAAGTTTAGTAAGACTTCCCTTGGATGAAAGCACGACAAAAGATGAGACTCAGGTAACATGGCATTGACATAAGTTCACGATGCAGGAGGCAATGTGAAATCTCCATATGTTTGGAAGGGTAACCAAATGGAGGAGGACACAACTCTTTGTAGTGAGAACAACTTCCTAAGGTCATATTGAATCCTAGGGCTTGACAAAAAAATGAAAGGATGTGCTTTGTCCAAGGGTGAAGCATTGTGCTATCAACAAAAAGAAAATACTTTTCCCTTCCTCTTTTGGGGGTATATTTTATTTTTTTGTCTTTTTCAATAATTTTGGGAAACTTGAAAAAGAATAAAGAATGCTATGTTACAAAGGAGGATCGAGTGTCGCAGACATACTAGTTCCAAGCATAAGGAACACATTGATGCTCAGAGCAAGGGGACATATGTAGGAAAAGGACACTCAGAAAAAATCATCCATGGGTCAAGGAGTCAAGACGCAGAGGCAAAGTGCTACAAGACTTGCGTATAAGCCATGCTTCAGATGGTTCAGTTAAGAGAAACATGGAGCCATCTTTAGGCCAAAGATGTAGGGATGAAAATGTGATTAATAAGACACAATGATAACGTCCTTCGATGTAATTTTAACAATCCCAGAGAAGGTAAGCTCGATGGTTTCTCATGTTTAGAGAGTCTAAAAAAATGTAAAAGAAGACTCCACTGGGGTACCTTTTTCGAAGGTAGTCTAGTCAGCTCGAAAAAGGGATAAACTAGCACTGAACAAATGTCTATTCAAAATCAGTTTAACAAGTGTGACAAAGACAAGATCACTCAACAATCTTTTCATATTTAAGGAGTCTGAAGAGAGCTTAACTATGGACTTCATAAGGGATGTTCTTCTGGACCAATTTAATGAGTGTGAAGAAACCAGGTCACTAGGCCATCTTTTCAATTTTAGGGAGTCTAAAAAGAGCTTAACTATGGACTCCATGGGGGTTCCTTTTTCATAGATTTAGTCCCTCATGCCCAAAAAAGGGGTAAAATTATACCTATGAGTACTCTTCTAGAGAACCGAGGCTCCTAGAGTATACCTTTGTTCGTACTTTTAACCATCTGGACCGAAAAAGGGGTAAACTACCACCAAACATGTTACACGTCAAAATTACTCAACTAGATAAGTGTCACATGTTCCTCTCAATTATCGTAAGTGTCACATCTTCCTTGCAACTTTCGCAAGTGTTGCAAGTTGTTCACAAGTTTCGCAAATGTTGTTCAAGCATACTTCCATAATGACGACACTAAGGAGGCACTTAAAACATCTCATACACTTGATTTGGAGAAGGGGAACTGGTTAACTGAAGTCAAGGAACTCTTATCACCTGAGAAGAGCTCTTAAACAAAGATTTTGAGGGTGAGCGTTCCCCTACATCAGCCTTAGGAGCGATGGTGCTCCCCTATAAGGCCTCAGGGAGCATTATAACATTTGTCTGCCCCTCTGAAGGAGCACTATCCACCTTTGGAGCGTTGGCACCCCCCTCAAGCTTCCTAGGGAGCGCTATAGCGCTCTGATGCCCCTTTTGAGGGAGCACTGCCTAATCTGAGGTAGTAGTTGGCCCGTTGAGGAGAATAAGGGGAGGATCTATCAAGTTTAGAAGGTAGTTGCATTCGAATTCTTGGTTCCTGTTATCACTCTGTAATTTTGCCCAAGGCTGAAAGGCAATCACAGAGGCAACATCAGAACCGCTTCGAGTCTTGGATCTAGCCCTCCAAGACTCAGAGAGGGATCTCTCTGTGTGATGTAGCTTTGTTTTAACTTCAGATTTTAGGCTAGGTAAAAGGAACAGGTAAGTTTTGTTGTAAAAGGGTTTATAGATGGGTTGAGACAACTTACACATCCATTGGGCTATGGAGTCTGTAATTAATTAGGAATGAAATACAACCAGAAATGCTGAAGAAATCATTCACAAGGCAAGATAACACAGTTACT
>SNQJ01S0133724.1:0-16695 GCA_010110895.2 Picea sitchensis
GAGCTTCCCTCAGGTTGTAGCCTGAGAATCTAGGGGTTGGAGCCTCCTTCCAGTTACAGCTGGAAAACAAAGGAAGTTGGTGCTTCCAATGAATGTAATTCTTCAAGACATATAAGAAAAATCATTCTATGGTTTTCTCCTGATTTGGGTTTCCATGTAAAACACTGGTGTACTGTGTATGTGTGTGATTTCTCTTTTCTTATTGCTCATTATTGGATAATAATACTACTTTGATATAAAACTTGTATCAATTTTGACAAAAAGGATTATAATTGCACTATTACTGATTCACCCCCCCCCTCTCAGTAATCCAACACACCCAACAAACCAATCACAAGGTCACCTACTAGAAGGTTTTCCACACCCACAATACAGACAAATTTTGTTGAAATTGCAGCTCAGGAGATGGATGAAGAAGATGTAAATTCACGAGAGAAAGATTGAGAGGTCAGGGAGATGAAACAAAAACTCAGATAATATTAGCATGTCATAGCTCAGTTCTACCAGGAGAGCAGAGAATTGAAAAGGAAGCTGGTAGAGAAGGCTCCTGAGGCACATACACCACAAATTAAGGCATATTCTAGAGATGAAATATCAAAGAAGGAAGTTTTGCAAAGTCCCAAGACTGCAGTAAAGAAGGGAGAGATTGCAAAAGTATAATCATGTTGCTTGATATTGTAAAAACTTCTCTGAATCTGAATGAAATAAAAATGCATAAGTCCATAACTTTCCAAGAAAAAGATTCTAAAGGTGGTGTCATGAAGCTTGTGCTCTAGTCTTTGTATGTATTTCTTGTGTTTATATTATTCATATGCATTTCATTTGTTTAAATCAAATATCAAAGGGTCTAAAATTCAACTAAGTGGTGCTTTATATTCAAGTGATTTAAACTTTGTTTTTTCTCTCTTAACTGGTCATAATTCATCTTTCAGGGTGCTCTGATTCTGTTACCTGTTTCCTTCTTCTTTCACCCTACACAACAAACTAAAAAACTAAAATTTCATTACCTAATTTAGCCTTTGTTCCTCTAGGAAGTTCAACATACCAGTCATTGTTTTCATTCGTTTTTAGGGGTTGATTCCATTGCCCAAGAGATACCATACCTCCTTGCCAAAAAAACCTTATAAAAATCTATCCAATTATCAAAACCTAGCCATTGATTTTAGCAAGAAAACCTATCTATCAGAGACTAAGTGACAAGAGAGATCCCTCTCTGAAATGTATAGGCTAGTGTCTAGTTCTAAAGTGGTTTTGTGGTTACCTTTGTAGCTTGTTTATTCAACCAAGCAAATTACAGAGTGCTAACATCTTGTCCTTGTTGTCAAGGACGATTGTAAATTTTTTCCCTGGGAAAGAACAACTAAAGTTTTCATATTTGATTCCTGAGGGTAACAAAAAATCATACATAATTTAGGCTGAAACATTTACCTTGGCAACTTCATGTTTTAAGATAAGTAGCAAAGAGTGATTTTATTTTTTTAAACCCTGGCTCCTAAGAAGATTTACACTAGAAAAAATCCAGATCCAGAGCCTACAACACCTGTGTTTGATCCTGAGAACTCCTCCACAAGAAAAGGGATAAAACACCTTGTTTGAATATTTTCTTTGATAGAACTTTGTCCTTACCTAAAAATGGAGTAAAAGGTATTGATTATATTGAGTTTGATATAAAGTTTGAACAGATCTTGTTTAGATCTAAATCTGAATCCAACTTGACTGAGATTATATTTGATGAGAAGAAATTTAAATCATCTATCCATGTTGTTCCTTGTCAAACTATAGCAAACCCTAGTCAGGTTGTGCAACCAAATCAAACCTCTCTTAGAGTCATGGCAGCCATATTTTCTCCTCTTGCCTTGCTTGCCCAACTACATGATTTACCTCATAATTATGCCCAAAGAATTAAATCATATGATGCTGAAGAAAATGCTTCAACCCTGTTGACCAAAATTTGGTCATCTTTATTTTCCTTCTCTCGGATTCATAAAAATCCTTGATATCAAAATAAGACATTTTTCAACTTTTATAAGTTCACTCTGCAACCCTCAGTCTCAGCTTCACCATGCTTCTTTCGGATTAGAATCTGTTTATGTATGCCTAAGTTACTCAAGGTATTGTCCAGAGGTCCAATTTTGAAGAATCTTTTTAAGTATCATGTTCGCCTCTCCTCTCCTATATTAAAATGCTACCATACTTAGAATTTTCACTCAACATCTCTCTCTCCATACTTAGTCATTTTTTAGTATTTGCGGGTTCACGGGTTGGTAGACTCATACATCCCCTCACCTCCTTACACTTCCTCACCCCCTCTCCCGCTACCTACATTTGTCCTCCCTCACTTCTGTCATCTACATTTCTCCCCTTTCCCCCAAACTACTCACAATCCTCATCGGGTTCATGGACACAGGTCATCCCTCACTACCTTATTCACCTCACTCCCCAACCCTCCAACCCGTCCCCGCAACCTAAAAACTAACCCCTTGAATTCCGCTACCTACAATTTTCCCTTCACTTACCCTTCCACCTGATTTCCCATACTTAACCATTATTCCAAAGTTTTACCCTTTTAAACCATGAATCCATAAGAACATTCTACATGGAAGCATGGAATTGTAACACATGACAACTCGTGGAAGGAAACACGTGGAATATTATTATTAGAGACACATGGAAAGTTATTACAAAGACACATGGAAGTATATGAATGGTTGATTCATCAATGACTGGGCATGATATGGATGACAACGGGATTCCAAAATTATTATTTTATTCGACAATTTTCCAAGGGCCGAATTCTCCAAGCTCCATAATTTCCTCTCTTCTCGTGTTTATTGCTAAGTTATCAAATGCTTAGTATAATATATCATGAAGAATACAATATCCCAATGCATGTGGGATAGAATTTTAAACCAAAAAGTTGAATTTTATGAAGGGAAGCACGAAAATCAATCCAAGGGCTGAGATTTGCCCATCAACTTTGATCGACGGTGGTTGAGTGTTGATCTTGCAGAGGCCATAACTTGAACTCCGGGTGTCGGAATAGCACAAAATTTATACCGTCAGAAAGGTATTTAAACATAGACGATGTTGAGGTTTCAAATGTTGAAAGTTGATAATTTTTTCTTAGAAATTAAAATATCAGTCAACTTCATTTTTAATGGGCCTGCATGACAACTCAACTTCACGAGCTCATATCTTGAGATCTGGGCGATGGATTTGGGAAAAAATTATATCGTTGCAAAGATGAGATGATGAATACAGAATCAGAAGTGGTTTTCATGGATAAAAAGTTGGTTTTCACTTCCAAAAAATTAAATTACAGTCGTCCTCTTTTGATGGAAAATTAATCAAATTTAAAAAATAAAAGTTTAATTAAAAAAAAATTATTAAAAAAGGAGGGGGACCCACTTTCAATATACTTGTATTAATTATGTGAATTCATTAATGAGGAATTGATGAGACATTGATTAAAGGGAATGTTTCAATAAGTAACTTGTACGGGAATTTCTAGAAGGGAGAAACCCTAACTACTCAAGTAATTAGAAAATCTCTTCTTAAAAAGGGAAGAGAAGCTTCATAAAAAAAAAAGGTTTAGTATTGTCAGAGGGGCAGGGAAGAAGATCAAAGGAAGAATAAGGTACATCCAGGGAAACACAATCAAGCTTCTGATCAAAGGAAAGAAATCTCCATATTCTCCATTTTTTTTATTAGTATATTCTTCTACACCATTTCTCATAGTTTTATGCTCAAATCTCAGAGTTGAGCACAAGGCTGAGTTGTTGAGTGTTCTTCTTATATTCTTCTAAGATATTTTATTATATGATCATGGAGTATTTTCAGCCACACATATGGATGTCAAATCTTTTGTAATGAATTACATCTTTCATGAATATAACTCCACAAAGAATTGCTTTGGGGTTGATCTCAACTGTTCTTTGTAACCCAAAGTTTTGAATACAAAGTATTTGAGGTTGACCTATCAAATTATCTTTTGGTATTGATTGCAGTACTCTGTTAAAATTCTTTGAGATGATAAAATAATTATCTACTATGAAGAAGATATGGATGTATTTATATATTATTAAGAAGATTGTGTGTGATGTTGATCACAATTTAATTCCGATGTTGAAGCCCTCTTTCAATCTTTTCTGATTAAAATACTTTTGTTGGATATAAATATCATATTGGGTTATTGAATAACCATTCTCACACAAATATAAGAAATAAAGATTCTGGGTTTGTTGTCTAGCAATCTCCCTACTCCAAGATATTCAAAGATATATCTTTTAGCCAAAGAGGAGAATCACCTCTCTAAAAACGAAGGGGGACTAATGTCCTCATGAGGTTTTCATTTTGGTCTTGGCGGATTCAAGCGCCAACTTTTTTGGCGATTCTACTAGAGAACGATTTATTTTCAAAGATATTTGAGGAACCAAAAATCTCCATGGATCAAAGTTTCGAGAAGAAGATTCAAGAAAATGACTGCTTATTTTAAGCATGGATCACCTTTTTTGTAATATAAAAAAGAAACGACAAGCACCAAAGATTCGGGAGAATGAACTCTCTGGAAAATCCATTGAAAAAATTCAAAATGAAGGGTTTCATTCATGTCATAATGATTCTTTATCAAGCCCATCAATGACTTTGCAAGACTCAACAAAAGGGAGAAATACTCAAAGAAGGAGACGATTTCATAATACCCCTTTAAATCTACCAAAAGTAGACTTTCAAATGCCCAATATTCCTATTGAATTTTGTTCTACATTCTTTGGGGATGCTTCAAAAGATGCAGAGCAACACTTGATTAATTTTAAAGGTACATGTTATGATTTCAACCTCACTGAAGACAATGGTACATGTATATTATTCTTACAAACTCTATGAGAGGATGCTCTTGAATGGTATAGTTCATTAATGCCTAAATCTATTACTAATTGGGATGTGTTAGAAGATTCATTTGCAGAAAATTTCATCCCAAAAGTGCATTCATATGTTTTTGTTGATGCTTTAAATGTTGATTCCCACCCATCCTCCCCCATGTGTAAGCAATATAAAAAAATGACCAATTTCGAAGAAGAATCTAATCAAAGAGTGGATGAAATTTTCAAGTCAAGTCATGTTGCTAAAGATGAAGATGAAGAAATGAGGAAGAAATAGAAGACTGTAACATTGGGACTAAGGAGGATCCTAATATCATCAAATTGTCCAAGACACTCAACCCAGAGGTCAAAGAGAGATACATCAATTTAATGAAGTATTTTCCAGATGTCTTTGCTTGGAGCTACGAGGATTTGAAGGCTTATGACACTAAGGTTATTCGACATGTGATCCCAGTAAAAAATGATCAAAATCCCTTCAAACATAATTTAATAAGAATGAATCCCCTACTACTTCCTTTAATTGATAAAGAGGTAAGAAAGCTTTTTGATTCCAAGATTATAGTTTCTCTAATATTTTCTAAGTGGTTGTCTAACTTAGTGCTTTTCAGAAAGAAAAGTGGCGAAATAAGGTTGTGTGTAGACTTCTGGAATCTGAACAAGGTCTCTCTCAAGGATAACTACCCTCTTCCCAAGATGGACTATATTTTGCAGAAAGTGGTTGGATCATAGAAGTTATCAATGCTTGATGGTTTTTCTGGGTACAATCAGATCATGGTGCATCCTGATGATCAAGAGAAGACAACCTTCACAACACCCTGGGGTACATTTATGTATGCCAAAATGCCTTTTGGGCTTATGAATGCAGAGGATGCATTCCAAAGAGATATGGATATAGGTTTTGTTGATGAGAAATATAAGTTTATTGTCATTTATTTGGATGATATTACTGTTTTTTCAGATTTTGACGATGAACATCTAAAGCATTTGAAAATGATTTTTCAAAAATGTAGGGGATTTGGCATATCACTAAATCCAAAGAAATCCAATTTTGGAATGCAAGAAGGCAAAATGCTTGGACATATCATCTAAAAAGAAGGAATAATGATAGATCCTAGCATGGTGGCTGCAATTTTGAAAATTAACACTCCCAAGAGCAAAAAAGAGGTACAATCTTTCCTTGGAAGGACAAATTTTCTGAGAAGATTTATCCCAAATCTTGAAGAAATTATAAAGTACATCACTAGCATGCTCAGGAAATAAAATGAGATAAAATGGACTGAGGAATCTAGGAAATATTTTGAAGACATAAAGATAGCATTGACCAAAGCACTAGTACTAGCTAGTCCAGACTTTACAAAGGATTTCATTATATTTTCCTTTGCATCAAAACATACTAATGTTGGGGTTTTATTGCATAAAAATGAGCAGAAATTTGAGAGGCCCATAACCTATTTAAGAAAAACTCTAAGAGACTCTCCATTGAAGTATGACATCATGGAGAAACAAGCATATGCATTGGTAAAGGCCCTTAAATAATTTAGAGTTTACATTTTGCATTCTCATATTGTTGCATATGTACCTAGTAATGTTGTGAAAGATATATTGACCCAATCTGATCAGGAAGGAAGAAGAGGCAAATGGGTAGCTATCTTGCTAGAATATGATTTGGAAATAAATCTTACAAAATTGATCAAAGGCCAGGGCTTGCCAATATTATGACACAATCAAATTATGATGTATTGGGAATAAAATTCATTGCAGATTTGTTAGAAAGTGCGAAGGAATAAATAGTTGCACAAGTATCTCAGAAGTTCTTGGAGTCTCCATGGTATGTTGATATCATTTATGTACTGAGAAATTTACAAGTTCCTCTTGAAGTCAGAAAAACAAAGGCTAGGTTTCTGAAGTTGAAGGCAACAAACTTATTGTTGGATTACTGAGAGGGGGGGTGAATCAGTAATAGCGTAATTGTAATCCTTTTTATTCAAATGTTATATCAATGTAGAATTATTATCCAATAATGAGCAGTAAGAAATAAACAATCACACACATACACAGTATACCAGTGTTTTACGTGGAAATCCAAATCGGGAGAAAACCACGGAATGCTTTTTCTTATATGTCTTGAAGAATTACATTCATTGGAACTTATATGTCTTGAAGAATTACATTCATTGGCACCAACTTCCTTTGTTTTCCAACAGAATCGAAGGGGAGGTTGCCCAACCCCTAGTTTCTCAGCAACCCGAGGAAGTTCCACCTCCCCACTTTTGGCTACAACCAGAAGGAGGCTACAACTCCCATGTTCTCTGGCTACAACCACTTGGCCTTGCCTCGCCCTCACACTGAAGTAGAAGTAGAATGATGGAACCAATCGGCCACACTATCACTGTGAGATATACCGCTATAAACTCGTAATTAATAACTGGAATCCATGCATCAACCATGCACTCAACATTTACCTCAACTCGTGAATCAACTCAGACTATAAACAAGTAACAACCATGCACCAACCCTGCACTAAAATAACCTCGTAATCAACCTCAATTCATAAAAGTGTATCCAACCATGTACCAAGTATGTACCAGCAATCATGTCAACTACTCATCAACTATGACTCATCAATATGTACCAACATCATCAACTATACACCTTGTAAAGCAACTCATCAACTACATACTTGTCTCTCAACCATGTACTCAACATGTACCTCAACCAAAAGTTCTCATCAATTTCATCATCCAAATTTGATTTGTATCTCTATTGACCTGGTATATGATCACATTCCTGCAAACCTCTTAACTTTAACAACAAGAGACTAGCATTTTCTAGTATTTTCATCAAACTTTTGTTTTAGTCTCACATGCCTAGTTTTGGATTAGTCAACCCTCACTTAGTAATCATAATTTGAAACCTATAATGTATAAATATCTAAACTGATAAACAATGTTCTTCGCTAAGTTTTATGCAATTCCTCCAAAAGTTTCACTACACTTGAACCCTCTCATAAAAGGAGTCATAGAAAAAATGGCATACCTTGTTGAATCAAGCTTATTCTAGAGAGTGACCTTGTAGAGCTGCCCGGCATCTAAATATTCGGTTGAATTGATATGAACTATTACAAAACATACATTAAAGACCATACCCCAACCAACACATTTTTTCTCACCTAATTTGGATATGTTATGAAAATTTATGACGTTTTAATTAAACACTTGTTTCTGACTAGTTTCATGACTAGCCACAACCCCTATTTTCCATGTAGTGCAACTCCCAAAAATACAACTAACCACAAGCTGATTTTTTTACCACAGATACTTGGCATGTTTTCTCTAATGTAATAGAAATTTCAATGGGCTCCCAAACATTATAGAAAAAGCAATAAAATGAGATAACTCAGAATAACATAATCTTAGAAAGTACCCATCAAAAGAATTTATCCTTCCTTGCATTTCTGACTTCTTTTCTTAACTTCACTTAGAATTCATATTTAGATATCCTTGGTTACTCAGAAAACTATAGATATTCAATATGCTCTCAAGTGTAATTAAATGAGAGAGCCTTGCCTCATTTATAATTTCCAAGTAGCTTCCTTTAAAACATCTCTAGGTCACTTGGCTCCACTTCCTTATCTCTTAGGGTTAACCAATTTACTTCTCCATTAAATTTATTATTGAAATAATTTATTTTGTATTCACTTTTGAATTATAATACACTCATCACTTCACTTTTATTATTTACCTTTAAAATCTCTTTAAACCACTTTGACTACTTTGACCTTTGGGGCTTCTAGATGACATATGAGGGTCCCCAACTTCACAAGGCCATAATCTTCTGTAAATCGTGGAGGAGTTATGTGACATTCAACATGTCTTTCACCAGAAATGGAATGACATGTACTATCCATATAGAATAGTATTACCTTCAAATAGCAAAATAATACCGCTATCCATCAAACAAACTTCTTGGGTCCATTACCCAAACCTGGTTCTCCAACTTCACATGGTCATAACTCTAACCGTGAGGATTTATATGACGCTCCACATACCACCAGAAATGGCATTGATAAGAACTATCCATATAGGATATCATTATTCCAAAATTAAGTATTATGGGTTCTCTAACCATATAATTTTTATGATAACTCAATCCGCAAAGTTTTTTTCCCATGAGGGCTTTCACCAGCGGTGTACCACTTTGGAGTTCATCCATTTACTTTATCAAAATCCATGAAACAATAAATGAGCTTGCATTTACATCAACAATATTGGGTCCATACCTAAACCTTTATGCTACTGTGGTCAAGGGTCGAGCATCAATGACAACCTTAACAACCAACCTTAATCAACACTTATGTATTCTAAATGGCTCTTTATATTGGAAAGACCCAGTGGGGATTTTGCTTAATTGTTTGTTAGAAGATGAAGTCAAACATACCATTGAAGAATTCCATAAAGGTGACTGTGGGGGTCACCATTATTGGAAGACCATAGTGCATAAAATATTAAGAGTTGGGTTTTATTGGCCTAGTATCTTCTCTAATGTGTACAAAGAGGTCTCAAGCTGTCATGAATGCCAAATTTTTGATGGAAAAAGAAAATTATTGCTCGTGCCTTTAAAGCCAATTTTTGTTGAAGCACCATTTAGGCAATGGGGCCTTTATTTCATAGGAGAGATTCACCCCCCTTCCTCAGCTCATCATAGATGGATATTTACAGATATAGACTACTTCACCACATGGATTGAAGTAGTCCCAACAAGGTGAGCTACTGATGATGTCATCATTCAATTTCTAGAAAATAACATTTTGTCTAGGTTTGGTTGCCCAGTCAAAATAATAACTGATAATGCAACAACATTTAAGTCCAATAAAATTGAAAAATTCTTCAGTGAGTACAATATAACCCTTGGACATTCCATAACTTACTATCCACAGGGTAATGCATTAGTTGAATCATCCAACAAGAGCTTGACTAGAATTATCAAAAGGTTGTTGCAGGAAAACAAGAAGGCTTGGCAATTTTTATTTATTTATGCACTATGGGATGATAGTGTTACTACTAAGAGGTCTATTGCTACGTCACCTTTCCAGATTGTGTATGGAACATATGCAGTTTTTCCCACCTCACTAGGGTTTCTAGTCATGAACTTACTTCAAGAAAAGGAGGTTGAACCAAATGATGCTCAAAGGAGGATAAATGAGCTAATACATGTACACAAGATGAGGGAAGAAGAATACAACAAGGCACAACTACATCAGAACAAGATAAAAAGGATCTTTGATAAACATACAAAGGTGGATGATTTCAAGGTAGATGATCTGGTATTGAAATGGGATGCAAGAAATGAAGATAAGGGTAAGCATGGAAAGTTTGAATACCTTTGGCTGGGACCATATAAAATTGTTGCTTATCATGGGAATAATGCTTATCTACTGCAATAACTAATTGGGGACATAATTGGTGGAGGGCCTGTAAATGGAAGGTTTCTCAAGCACTACCTTACTTAAAGTTCTATGGTTTGTTCATCTCATTGTAAATAAAAAAATTGTATATTTAGCAATTAAATTCAGTAATCAGCAGGAAATTGAAGCTCGAAGTGAAGGCCCTAAGTTTATGCTGAGTCTGGTTAAATTATGTCAAATAAGTCTTATTGGATAGTTTGTTTATCACTTTAGAGTCTTTTAGAGTCAAATAAAGCCCAATGGTCAGGCACATGGTCTGTTGTTCTTTGCTACCTCACTGGGAGGATAACATCCCCATTGGAGCCAAATGCTAGCATCATTATTTTTAGGGTAGAGTTATAGTTTTGTCCAGAATTTTCAGAGTCATGCCTTGGTCTTGGGAAGACTGAGGCATTCCTAAATGGGTCATAGTGAGTGTGTTATGTTCATGAATTCATTGATCAAATAAAGGGTAATATGCATGTCAATAGAGAGTTAAGTCATAGGTTTGAGTCAAAGGGTGTTGTGTCTATCTCATAATACACCATCAAGGGGTATAAGAGTCCATCATGTTGAAATATTTGTAAAGGTCCTTGTCTTCATAGTTTAAAATCATGTCACAAAATGGGAAATTATGTGTCAAAGTCGAGTCATAGGTTAGGGATGAAATTCATGTCAAAAGGTATCATGGTTCATCATCACAATTGATGAGGTTAGAAAAGTGACAATGATTACACCTCCATGTCATTTGTACCGTTGGAAAACTTCAAACATATGTGCGCTACACAAATTACTAGAATTGGCTTGGGAGGTCTTGTCATCTATGAACAAGTAATTTCGTTTCCGCTCCTTATCCACTCGCGCATGCACATTTACCACCTTTTGTCTATTTGCATTGCATTCACAACCTGTGCATAAACCATGACCTCTCAAGCAATCTTCAAAATCTTTTGCTGTGTAGACTCCCCTCGCTACGCAAAGACTGTTGCTATGATTCCTGCTACACATTTCTTGTTCTTTCTATTATTTTGAAAAAACCATTGGAGCCTATTATTATGCTAGCCTATCTCATGAATAGTTTCCCTCTTATACAACGAAAGCATGTTGCACTTATTTCAAGCAAAAACCCTAGCCCTACTAAATTGTTGCGCAAGCTTGCTTGATAAGTTTCAATCACCCATCTAATTTAAGATTTTTGAAAGTCTACCTTGCAAAGAAAAATCACAGAGCTATGACAACGCAGGAAAAGAAAAAGTACAGAGGAGGAAATGTGTTGAGGTATGAGAGAGAAGATTTGACTTTGGTAAATTTAGACCCTACCTACAGAATGTCTTTTGAGCAGGCTGGGTGTATGAGATTTTGTGAAAGAATCCAGGGGTATAACGTGCAATTGACAAAGGAGTTTTCCCTAAACTTTAATGGTGTCAATACAACCATTGCAGAGGTCACCTTTCCAGTATCATAGGATACCATATCAGATGCAACAAAGATTCCAATATATGGAGAGAAATGGTTTAAAGGTATGCCCCTGAAGATTATGTTTTATATTGATTTCCTCAAGCCTCAGTATAGAAAGCATAAGTTTGGTGTCACTATCCCTAGAGAGTATTTGTTGGAGCCTTATGAGAAGTTGTTAAGGGTAATTCAAAGATATTTTAATTGTGAGGGTAGGTTTGACATCATTTACCAATATCATGTAAGACTCCTCATGCATTTCACAGGAAAGAGCCCCTTAAACTAAACTTTTTACTTGTATAGAAGCTTAGGAAAAATGGCAGATAAAGTCCAAGCGAGGGATGACCAACTTAAGAGTAGTCTGTTCCACTTCTCCTTGGTAAAGCTATTAGTGGTTGAGGAGATAAGAAAATTGAACAGGGACTCAGATTCCTTATTGACATCAACAAACATTCCCCTGGATCCCAAAGGAGATACCCCCTTGTTTGTTGAAAGACTGGATTCTAATAGCTCGGGAGGAAAAGGAGGAAGTGTTGCTAAAAAGGGAAAGGGAAAAGATATTGAGGGCCCATCACCAAGCCAACCAGTTCTGAATAAAGGCAGGAGGCTACAATTCACCGATGAGACAAAAGAGACATAGGAACCCAACAGACCAATCACAAGGTCAACTGCTAGAAGGTTTTCCACACCCACAATAGATACAGATTTTGTTGAAATTGTAGCTTAGGAGATGGATGAAGAACAGGTAAATTCAAGGGAGAAATATTCAGAGGTTAGGGAAATGCAACAACAACTCAGAGAATATCAACGTGTTATAGCTCAATTCTACCAGGAGAGCAGAGAATTGAAAAGGAAGCTAGCAGAGAAGGCTCCTAAGGCACATACACCATAAATTAAGGCATATTCTAGAGATGAAATATCAAAGGAGAAGGAAGTTTTTCAAATTCCCAAGACTGCAGTTTCATCCAAACCTTCAACTCCTGTAAAAATGTCCTTAGCTAGGAAAAAGAGTGTATATGTGCAGGGCCATCCTGCAACAATTGGAAATCCCCATACATCACTTGGAGAGAGTGAGAAAACTGTGAAGTGGCTAAATAAACAATTAAGGGAGGCCCATGACCTAATTATCCAGCTCATGGAAGATAATAGGTCATTAGAATAGATAATACAAAGGAATTTCCGAGAATGTGTACCAGCCACCAAAATTTCTTGTGAAGCACTTTTAGTCGCCCAATTCAAATTGAAGAAAAATGCATGTTTATCCAAGCAAATTCAGAACTCAAAGAGGCAAAATCTGTCACTAAGAAAAACAAACAGGTCCTTAAGGATACAAATGAGAGTTGATGGAGAAGGTAAATATAGACTAAACTTTCTTGCTGAAATGGTAGAGATATGAGTGAGGAAGCATTACAATTTTGTCTTTTTGGGTATGAGGTCACCCCAAGTTTTTATTTATGTCATAGAAGATGTGGGAAGCATGCATTTGATGTTGGAGAAATTTTTTCACAAGGGTGACAACATAAAACATTTCCTGTGCACAGTTGTTGTTTTGACTAGTAAACTGTCATACATAACACTTGTGTAGTGAGTTCTCGCTACACAAATGCTATAGACTCACATGATTAAAAGGGACATCATGAGGGGAATGGAAAATGAGTTTTGAGGAAAACACAGGTCCCAAGTCACTTGCTGCCACTTGGATATGCACAAATTACAACAAAATGGAGTTTTCTACGCAAAGTTGCTACACAAATGTTTTAGGTAGCACTTGCGCAGCAGTAGCCCAAATTTTGTACGCAAAGGTGGAAGAGTTTCCCAACAATGCATAGGATGAATTGAAATGATTTCCATATGTACTTGATGATTCATCACAACAACATGGTCGAATGTTTCTCAAGATATATGATTGTAAAATATATTTTATGTTACATTAAGATGGTCAAAATCAGGTCTTCTATTTTTAGTAAATCATGTAGAAGTTGTTATCCTTGAAAGAAACCAGATCCATAATTCTAGGAAGAAATAGTTTGAGTCCTAGTAGCCTAGTGTGGAAATAGGCTCTTATATATTTTGATCATTTTCATGTAAAGAAGGTTCAATTGGCAGAAGTATAGTCAATTTTCTTGATATTGTAAAAACTTCTCTGAATCTAAATGAAATACATATGCAGAAGTCCAGAACTTTCCAAGAAAAAGATTCTAATGGTGGTGTCCTAAAGCTTGTGCTCTAGTCTTTGTATGTATTTCTTGTGTTTTTATTATTCATCTGCATTTCATTTGTTTAAATCGGATATTAAAGGGTATAAAATTCATCTAAGTGGTGCTTTAGATTCAAGTGATTTAAACTTTGTTTTTTCTCTCTTAATTGGTGAAAATTCATCTTTCATGGTGCCCTAATTCTGTTACATTTTTCCTTCTTCTTTCACCCTACACAACAAACTAAAAAATTGAAAGTTCATTACCTAATTTAACATTTGTTCCTCTGAGAAGTTCAACATACCATTCATTGTTTTCATTCATTTTTAGGGGTTGACTCCATTTCCTAAGAGATACCATACCTCCTTGCTAACAAACCTTATAAAAATCTATCCAATTATCAAAACTTAGCCATTGATTTTAGCAAGAAAACCTATCTATCAGAGACTAAGTGAAAAGAGAGATCCCTCTCCAAACTGTATAGGCTAGTGTCCAGTTCTAAAGTGGTTTTGTGGTTACCTTTGTAGCTTGTTTATTCACCAAGCAATTTACAGAGTGCTAACAAGAGGCATTCTCAATGTCATTGGCACACTTCTAGATTATAACCAATTCAGGTATTTATTACGAATCATGATCAAACAATTGAATTCAAGGTTGTTATGAGGTGTCAAAGTTATGACATGGCTATGCAAAATCTGTAGTGTGTTTCTTTGGTGAGATCACTAAAGGGGATCTTGAAAAAGTCATGTTGGAAGTGTTAGTACTAGAAATCTCACCTAAACTGCTATAGTTGTGAGCCTAATACCCATCATAAAATGTGTAGGTTTTGTAAAATATAAGAGTTTAATTCAATGTGTAGCGAATGGGTGAGAATATCAGTTTAAAACATCAACACAAAGCTTCCACAAAATATACACCAGCAAGAAAGGCTTGAATAGTCTCAGACCAATACTTAGAATATCAATGGAAATATGGAAGACTTAGCAGAAAATGTAAAATACATGCATCGGGTTACATCAGGCAATTCTAAAACACATACAATAGAAATATCATCAAGTAGGAACCTCCTAATAAAAAAGAGAGTATTTTGATAACACTTGCACCAGTAAACAAACAATAAATCATTCACTGCATTAAGGAACACGTACTAGGATGAATCCTTCATCAATAGCTAGCATCAAAGTAAGATTGAAACACATATATGACAATAGGAGAAGAAATTGATCCTTAACTATTCAAGATTCTTAAGTCTGATACATACAGTTTGAAAACTTCTTTACAGTTGAGAGGAAAGATATGAGTCTCAATCTATCACCATTTGAACACTCTAATGGAGTTACATTACACTTTAAATATCAAATTACATTCAAAATCTACCTTGAACTCTCTACCTAGCTCCTACATAGGATCCTCTAGTACTAGAGAGGCGTGGCAATAGGAAAACAACAAAAAATCTAACAAAATCCTATATTCCAGGAAACTGTTGGCAGTATTAAATATAAATGCAACCAACTCATTGCATGGAGATTAAATGAAGCTAAATCTTAAGTATATTTGTCCCTTAATGCCTAATTGATGCTTGAGGAGTAACTTGAAACTTATCTGACAACTGGCAACCCTCCTACATATTGAAATCCAAGTAACTGTGAGGTTCGCAACGCATGCACTGCATATTGTTCCAATTTAGCATTTCGCAACGCCTTCAGCAACATGCGTTGCAAACTTTCTTGTAGGTGCCATTTTGCTCTGAAAACCTGTCATCTAATATCAAACTTGTGCAAAAATCCTTCAAATCTTTAATGATGCCTTCTATAACCTCTAAATCACAAAAATGACTTGAAAAAATATCATATGATCATAATAATAGCAGTAAAATGTAAAAAAATCTCCTTAGGGGTGTAAGCATGCATACATAAATACCATAGCAAAATTGATAATTTTGATGCAGAGATGATGCTTCATCTTCTTCTCCTAGTAGTTGCACGAGCCAACATGTCCAGGTTCTATTTTGCAATTTGTTCCTTCAACTGCTGCACTTCCTCTTTCAACTTTTTGTTTTCAGCTTGATGAGCTCTATCCAGCCTGTACACATTCTTCATTTGCCTACGTAGAGATATGGATATTTTAACCCAATGCTTTTCATTTTTAACAGTTTCGTCACCCATCTCGATAGTCGTCTTTAGTTGAATCTTGGCATGCATATTTTCTCTTTTCAATTGTTCATTCTCATCCCTTACATGTTTTAGTTGTCTCTCGAGCCTTTTCAAAGTGGGATCCCTCTCATCAGAAGGAGACTTGATCTCAATGATTTCTATTGGTTTTTTAAGAGGCTGAGTTTTGACTGTTTGTTGAGATGGTGCTCTGGATGCACCCTCCTCCACATAGACATGTTGCTTTGCTAGTGATCTTGTGAATGGTGTTCTAGGATTAACAACTTTTGTAGCAACAGGTGGAGAAAATACAAGTTTCTTTCCTTTTAAACTCCTTTATTTTCTAGAGGATGCCTTGATAGGTAAAGGATTTGCCACAAGAGGATTTTCTTCCTCAGGAGGCTATGAAGGAACTTCACTTATCTTATTAGTAGACTAAGAGGACTTATCATTTTTATCCATTTTCCTATTTTTACTGTACTTTGTATGCAAAGGCTTTTCAACAAAGATATGTGCATGTCACTTTGATTGTGGTGTATGAACAACATCTGGCTGAAAGACTGATGCAACTA
>SNQJ01S0133726.1:3903-17454 GCA_010110895.2 Picea sitchensis
TATAGTTAGTTTAAATTCATTTTTTATTTTATTGTTCTAGATTTTGTTTTATTCACAATTTTTAGGTTATTAATTTAGGTTTCTTTGTTTCACAAATTTCTATTATCATTTATTTGGTACAGATATGATCATGGATTGATTTTATTATCTAAATACATTCAAGATGATTGATCCAAAAATAATAGTGGATTGTTGCAAATAAATTTATGAGCAACAATAGATAAAATTTGGAAATGCGTCAAGAATAGATACATGGTTTTGCAGGACTGATTGCAGCTAAATCGTGAGGAATTGGAAGAAACGGGTGAAAACTAATTTCCCAAATGGACCCATTTAGCTTCCACTTAGAAATTTTCCCAAAATAATGCACAATTTGAGAGATATTTGTGTCTCTTTAGGAGACAAAGTTCAGGTGGCGTAAATTATTAGTGACGCCCAGACTGTTCATTCATTGTATAAATATATGAGAAAGTTTAGAGCCATGGAAATAGAAGAAATTCAGAGGAGGAATTTTATCCTTTCTTTTTTGTATATTATATCTTTTGTAAGCTTTTCTTTTCAAATGGAGTAACGGATGGTTGGAATCTTTGGAAGAATGGACAAGTATATGGAATTTCAGGTTGCTTAATGGCTTTTGTTCTGTGAGTAAAATGGTTTTTCTTTCATTATAATATATTCATATTCTTTGAGTAATTGATTATGCATTGATTTAAATTAACTTTAGTCTATTTGATCAATACATGGTTAATTGTTGGCATTTATGTATTAACTTTTTCAATCTTTAAGAGTCTATTATCCCAAAAATTCCTTTTGGACCACAGTATGGACATGTGATTTGGGAAATGATATGGGAAAGTTATTCACCATTGGATTTAGTCCTGTGTGATGTTTATTCCACTATGTTCTTTTATTGACTCAATCTTATGAGATACTATTATGTTTGATGCAGCTTTAGCCTTGTCATCATATGGTGTTTCATATTGTTAAGTATTTAGATGTTGCCATTAATTTGTTATTCCATTGTGTGTGTGTGATCAATTTGTCATTTGATTATTATTGAATTTATTCCTAATGTTAAATGATGGATAAAATCAATACTCATAATTGAGTTTTCTCTCATTCTTAGTTATTGATTATCATAAGATCACAAGTTTTTTAATCAGTCATCATTCTACTGCTATATCCTCACTCCAACACATCAAACACTTCTTTGAATTTATTTTGGAAGTACTAGTATTGTTCTGTCATAGGTTTCCCTCACAAGCAGGACAAGAAGGAGCTCATACAAATATAGAGAGATGAATTTAGTTTAGTATTTCTGATCAATGAGAGGTTAGTAGGTGCATTGCTTTCTTTTATTCAGATTTGTTTATATATGAATGAGACGATGATTGCATTAATTAGACTTGACTTTTTTTGTGTCATTGTTTCAATTGTATTTTCTTAGTATTTATTAGTTTAAAATCTTTAAACATTAAAAAAACAAAAAAGATTTATGTTCTTACTTTATCTTATTTTGAAACATTATTATGAACATTCATTTTCACAAGATTTCAAGTAAACCTTGTAAATTGTATATAGATTGTTTATAGTCATTTGTATATTCACGTTTCTTTTTAATAAACACCAGTAAGTAATATATCATTTGTTAGAATCATAACTTTAGATTAATTTATTTATTTTATTGTTTTTAGGACTTTAGTTGGCCAACGAAGCCATTAAACTTGTCAGGTCATTTCATTCCAAACGGCTTGGGTTATTTAGAAAACCTCGGTCTAGATTTGACCTTTCAGTTGATAGTGTGTCATTTACGCCCATCAACACAACTCTCATATTTTTGTTCTTAGCAACTCGAATTGGTATCAACAAAAGTTGGCAACAATTTTTTTCTTATAGCCGCATGCCACTCATTATTAAGCAGTTTGCATGAGGACATGAAAACTCTTGGGTTTGATTGAGATATCTAATTCTTCAGAGTCTCTCTTCAGCATCTCCAACATCTTTAGTTCATCTCAGATGGTTTTTTTCTGGATCTAGCAGATCAACTTTCGTTCTCTTCATCTCTAATCATCTTTTGTGTAGCTCTCATCAACTTCATTCTCTTCAACATTTATCAACCTTTATATGCATCATATTCATATTTCAGCGTTCCACATCATGTTACCACATATATTTCATCATGTTTTGCATAGTTCCCATTACAACATGCATCAATTAACTTGAGGTAAAACATGTATAAATCTCTTTAATTTACTAAGAATTTGGAAAACATGATGCATAACCACTATCACCTACTCCACTCTCCACTACACATTATTACCACTTAGAAAGTACCATCACAACTACTCACTAAACCTTCCATTTTTACTCAACCAATCATAATGAAAATTATACTCTGATCATAAGACCAAGCAATGAAAAGGAAATATGTTGTATACAAATACAAAAACAAAGCAACGTCTATAGTCTCTTCTCCTTGTAAACCATAAAGCATTCCTAAGTCATTTGAATGATTTTGAATAAGAGGATGAAGTCATGGTTGCCTATTCAAGCAAAGAACCACATGTAAATCTTGGTCTTAGAATGAATATAAGATACAAAGTATAAAGGTGTCCAAGTTCATACGACCACAATCCCCATCATTTCACATTCTCCGCACTCATACCACCCTATGATAACCCATCCATTTCTTGTCCTCCATTTTCATGATAATTTTATTTCTATGTTTTAAATAAATTTGTGACACAATAATCAATTTCTAGAGTGTCACTACACAAGAACCAACACCTACACAAAGAAACAATGTCACATAAGTTCATAAGCAAACTATCATGAGTTCACCTTGTTTGCATGAGGACATGAAAATTATTGGGTTTGGGGGTGTGTGTTGAGCTCCACATTTTCCATGTTTTCCTCTATACAAAATCATTCATTATTACACCTTTTCCCACATTTCATTATTAATACACACCATAAACCCTAATTAAATGACATCATTCGTCATTTTATCTAGTGTGGTTAATACATCGTCTTTTCTATCTTTTTAGTGGTTAAAAGATGATTATATCATGGTTTACTTATGATGGTTTGTGAAGTGTGATTCTTGTACTAGCACAATCAATATTCGTGTACCACAACAACAGTTCAACATTTCTGCACCAATATTGTCATTCTAGTACCTGTTGTTGTTTAGCATAATCGTGTGCCTTGAGGCAAAAATCGGAAACATGGGTTTTTTCCGCAACGATGTTGCAATACGGACCCATGTGTCAAAATCCACCCATGTTTCACGTGTGGACCTCCAACTTAGGGGAAATAATTCAGCCAAATTAATAAAAGTTATAGATAGTTAATTTTGACCTCAATTTTCATGCAAATAAATAAGAATATGAAGAATCCAGAACATGGGTTTGTTTCCCAGCATGATAATTTGGTGTTCAAGTGGGTTGTTTTCCAAACAAAGGCAAGGTTCGAGATGTATTGTTGGTTCTTTAACTAATATTTTCATAATTGCACCCAGATTTAGTTTGCGTATAGATTGTCGTCTCCAAATCTCTGACCTTCAGTCAAAGGGTTGATCAAAGAATGCCACGTGGAAAAAATAATTTCTCATATTTATTAATTATCTTTTTATATTTTTTTCAATCTATTCTCCTAAATCATAATCTTCCAAAGATGAATAAGAAATTGTTATGTGTTAAATGCCTACAATCAACTATTCTTGGGAATTAGTTCAATGGGCATTTGTATAAATTCAAAGGACAATGATAGAGTGGGTAAATCCAATTCTAATTTTATTTTTCTAATATTTGATCTATTTGAGTTTGGGAGTTGTGATATCTATAGGCGATGTATCTTTGAGACTTATTTCAATGCAATGATATGTTGATACTTTTGAGAATAGATTGTGTCATGAACTATACGTAATTTTGTAGCTTCCTAAGAAGTGTGATGTTAGTTCGAAGGGCCCACCAACTCATCCCATGACTGCTCTATTCAATTACATTGTAATGTATTTCATTATAGTTTGTCTTTTACATTTTAACAGTAGCATGTTTCTTTTACAATTGTAACTAGATTGTAGTGTGTTTCATCCCTTCCTTTGTTTTGATTTTGTGGTTGTTTGCAGAACGAAATTGTCCTTTGAAATTATAAATCAATTGTGAAAAAAATTACCCTATACTCTCATTTGTTCCTTGTTTTTAGAAATGTACATTTTACACATTAGACCATTCAAGGATAAATCTCTATACGATGGATGTCTTCTTCCTTTAGATCACCCAATTTGCATACTCATCTATTCATATCGCTCATCATTTTGTCATTACTTGGGCACTCCTCTGCTCACACCTCCAATCCACTTCCTTCACGTTGATGGATTCATAATATAAAGTTGCGTATTGTTCAATGACCTCTTAGTATCATTTTTTTCATGCCATATATTTACCCTCTCCATTTTTATTTACTATCTCCATTGTTTTATATCATGTTACAAGTGTTACATGTTGTTCTGTTATGGGATTATTTCGTTTCTTTATATATGTTTATATTGTTTTGTTTTGGTATTGTTATATGTTGTATCGTTTCCTTATATTTGTTTATGTTTTTTTGTTTCTTTATATTGTTTCATTTTTATATTGTTATATGTGTTTCCTTTTTGTTTTGTTTCTTTATATTTTACATTGTGTTAAATAAATAATTTTGTGAGTTGTATATATATAATTATAATGTTTAGTTTGATAATTTTTATTGTTAGATTGTTAATTATATTGTTGTTACGTAATGTTAAATTGTTAATTACTATTATATTGTTTTGTTAATAAATATATGTGTGTGGTTTCTTATATTATTTTGTAATTAATGTTTTGTTGTTTCATATATGTTGTCATTGTGTTAATAATATATTGTGTGTTGTTTTGTCAAGTATAAATATATATTGTTGCATATTGTAATTTATTTGTACGCAACATTAAATGGAAGACCCATACAAAGAAACCTCATTCTTGTACATAAATATCGTACTAAAGAAATCATTTTTGTACATAAAACACAATTCATTCCATATCAAAATTGACTTCGCTTTTATTTTCGGGTGTATATTTTCTTGAGGACAACTATCTAAAGTGTGTTTCTTTCAAGTATTTACGTTACATCATTTTCTCTATATAGGGTTAATTATGAGTTTGGTGGATTTTCTCTTAAAACTAGTAAATTCCACTTTAGGTCAGTAGCACACATACAAGAGGGTTTGAGTAACCTTGTCCAAATCATTGATTTGAATGTCAGTTTGGGTAAATTCCACATTTAATTTTAGGTTTCCTTGTCCTTTAATCTAGTTGCTTAAATTTAGTTTTCCCTTAGTTTAGTGAACCACTACAAGAATAATCCATTGAAGATCGATATCTAACTCGGGAGACATGATCTCGATCCAGTGTTAAGCTACATCTTGTAGTGTGAATTTTCATTTGAACTTGTCTTGCATTCATTACATTTTGAAGTATGTTTTTCGACAATAAGGTAAAATAGGCTCCAATCTTGCATTTCTCGTGCTTGCAACTCTAAGTCTATGACACTGTGGTTGACAATTTAATGTTGGGAATTAATAGTGCATATATTTATCCCCACAGTTTTTGCATCGATATGAGGGAGGTGATTAAGGGATTGAATTCTAGGTAGGTAGGTTGCCTTTAATATACACAACCGGTGGAGGACAAGATAGTAATACAAGAGGTAAGAACTTGCACATCCACTTTAGTGGGTCTCTACCCAAACCTAGGTATGTTCCTTTTGCAAGTGTGTTTCTCTTTCGCAAAGTGTGTTTACTTTCCTGCAAAGTGTCTTTATTTTCCTACAAGTGTGTTTCTTATCATGCAAGTGTGGTGTGCTTTTCAAATTTTGCAATTGGTTTCTATTATTTCTTATGGTTTTCTTAAAATTGTTTTGAGTGTTAGTTAGTTTTTATTTCATTTTCATCAAAAATATTTTGGGTGATGTAAGACCCCTATGCACTAATCCATGTGTGAGACGGGACCCATCAACCAACAAGATGGATTCAAATATGATAATGAGTTTGGAAGAAATCGTTCAAATCCTAGCAGCAGCTGGGATCTCTTCTTCTTAGGAAGAGCACATCTTGATAGTAGTCAGGAAGCTATCTACTTCCCCAAAAGACACAAAAGAACTGAAGTTCTATGATCCACATCCATGAGAATATTTAGAATCCTTTTGTAATCACCCTTTCTGACCTATAGAGGAGACTAAAGAATCATGGACCAAATATGATGGAGAGACACCATTAGAACCTAAGATCAAGGAGTTCCTAATATTCCTTTATAAATATCCTCTATGCACTAACAAGACCATTCATTCGAAAAAAGATGATCTACATAACATGATAGAGGGAGACATAATGATTGTTCTAAATGAGGAAGTGAACCAGGAACATTGTGACTTTATCAAACATTGGTTCCATACGATGACCAAATTGAACCACCACTCTCTTCTTCGACAACTCTTCATATCCTATCATTTGAATCAGTTGGTTCCTCATGTTAGGGTACTTATTAAAGTATATTGTTCAAACCTAAATGTGAGTATATTCATAATCATGTTACGCACGTGGCTTCATTGGAAATATTCATATACTTGAAAATGGGTATTTTCTTAAGTAAGGTAGGATGATAAATAAATGAATAAATGTTGCATATAGTTTTTAGTTTGGTGCAACATCTTTTTTTATGTCTTTTTCAATAATTGTAGCTGTCATGTTGAGAAACTAATATTAAGAGAGTTTGTTGCCCCAAAATTTTTAATATGTTTTTCAGCTGATAGTCAGATCTTTTTCCAAGTTTTCTACATAAATTAGGCTATGATGATTTGTTGGAGTTTTGCAGGTATCCTCTTTTCAGTTGGATTGAGAGAACATCTTCATGATTTATTGAGGGAAGTAATTTCATTTCTTTTGGTTTTCTTGTTTCGTCAAAATTATCTTCTATTTTGATCTTTTATTCTAAGACTGTTTTGGGACAAATGGATTTTATTTCCTATTACCCCCCTAAAATTTGTTTGTTTGAAAATGTTCTCCGACTTTTATTAGTTTTCCCCACTATTTTTCTGAACTATTTTCCTTACTGGAATTTAGAGTTTAGACAATTATTAATAGTGTGAAAGTAAAAACAAAAAAAATTGAATATCAAACCCAAGACTTCTCGACATAACCAATCATTTTCATTTATTTTAGATATTTATTTGTTATCTTTTTAGCTTAGGAGGTAGTCTGCATGTTTTTCTTGTATGCATAAGTTACCTTGTATCTACACTACTAGACACTTGACTTTACAATGGGTTTTTAAATTTTTTAGATAAAGTGGTTCTTTTATTAAAGTGAATTTTTAATGAAGTGTACCTTCTAATATTAAAATGACTTTATTTCATAAAGTGCACTTATAAAGTGAAATGTACTTTAATATTTTAAGTGATTTATTTTGGAGGGAATGAATCATGGCCCTTGATCTTGTAAAGGAAAGATTAGATCTTGGCCTTTGGATTTAGGGTTGGGGAAGGTGAAAAGACACTTGGGAGGTAAAAGGTCATCTTCATAATTTATAAAAGAATGCATTGGGTAGTGTGAAAAACACAAGAGAAGGATATTGATAGAGAATTTCTGAGTAAGCTTGAGAGAGGAAAGAGGGTACATTTCCCAAGAGATTGGGCACATTTCCCAAGAGAGTTTTTTTTTTTGTGAGTTCTGAAATGTTTTGTTGTTAGAGAGGTTGTATTGTATGGATCCGTATAGTTTGTACAATAGGCTGGGAGGGAATGAAAATCAAGGGAACTTGCTGCATGGATTTCGAGGCATCCATTTCAGTGTTTTCTGTTGGAGAAGAGGGTAGTTTTGTTGTTGTCTGTACATCAGATATTTTGGAACAGATTTTGAGGTGATATAAAGGGAAAATATGTACAACTATATGGATTTTCTGGGCACAGAAATCAAGCATTTTTGGGACAAGTTTGGTGTTGTGAGGTATTTTTCTGTTGGCTATAAATTCTATAGTTTTTGTTGATATGTACTTTACTAAAGTTGAATCATAATATATCTCTCTCTCATTGGGTTTCCCGACATTGGGGTTTTCCATGGTATTTTCCTAAATTTCTGAGTTATTCATGGTTGATTGAATGATGGTCATTACATTTATTTCGCTGCATAATTTCTTAGCAATGTGTATTTGTGCTTATGGTAATTTATGAATGTGAGTTTTAGACATTTCAGAATTCATGCAAGACAATTATCTCTAGGTTGCTAAGTGTATGACAAAATATTATCTTGTTGATTTTGTCATTAAATTTCTACATGGTATAAGAGCTTGGGCTCTGAGTGACAATGAGTAGTGAGATTTTTGGGCAAGTTTGAAGGGGGGGGATTTGTAATTTTTTTCCTTGAGCTTTGACAGGGAATATGGTTGAATGCATTAGAATTGAGGATCGGTTGGATGGAATTTCCAACTATTTGTAGTGGAAGGTCCGGATGTCAGTTGTTCTAAAGGAGAACAAGATTTGGAACTATGTTAGTTTTGTTGTTGTGGTTCCCACAACAAATCTTGTTGCTTTGGATTTACATGAGGTAAAAGAGGCCAAAGCTTAGAGGATTATTCTGGATGGGGTGAAGGATCACCTTATCCCACACTTGGCCGAGAAGAAGAAATCCACAGATATGTGGGATGCACTTAAGAACTTATTTGAGGTGAAGAATGAAAACCGAAAGATGGCCTTGAAGGATAAATTGCATGATACCAAGATGGGTAAGGAGGATAGTGTTTATTCTTATCTTAACCGGGTAGCTCAAGTGAAAGATGAGTTGGCTGCAGTTGAAGAGGTCATATCAGATTCAGAGTTGGTGATGATATCCTTGAAAGGCTTCACCAAGGAATGGGAAGTATTCGTGAAGTGTGTGGTGGGTCGTGAGCATATTCCATATTGGAGAAAATTTTGGGATGATTTCACTCAGAAGGAGATCCAGGAAGGATCTCAGAGCAATGGAAAAATGACAGATGGAGATGATGAGAATGTTGCTATTGCTGCAAAGAGAAAGAAGAAAGGAACTTCTAGGAGGGACTTGAGTAAAGTGAGATGTGATTGTTGTAACTAGTTGGGGAACCTTGCTTCTCATTGTCTTGAGAGGAAGAAGAAGAAGAAGGAACAGGAGGGGCCTGAGACAGATGCTACAACAACCATGGAGGGCTTTGCTTCAAAGTATGACAGGGAATTTTCTTTGGTTACCATAGTTTCCAGTGTCAGTAGCGGAGGATTTGGGGGATATCAAATGGATTGTGGATAGTGGAGCCTATTTCCACATGACGATAATATGGTGTGTATTCCTTATTATCATATAGACAGTTCATGACCGACAGGTGGTAAATAAAGGTGGTACGATGTGATTTGTACGTGGAGTTGGAAGGGTTATATTTCGACTCCAGTATGGAGAATTCCTGGAGCTTGATGGATTTCTCTTTGTTCCAAGGTTGAGGGTTAACCTGCTCTCAGTCTCAACCTTTGAGGATGTAGAATATTGTACATTTTTGAAGAGGGAACATTTCTTTATATACAGGGAGGGAGTGGACCTGGTGGAACTACAACTGATCTGTGATCGGGTGGATAGATTGTATATGTTGCGAGGACAACGTTTAGGGTATGATTCAACATCTAATGAGGAGCATGAGGAGGCTCCTGAGACCACGGTGGGCCCAAGGAATTAGTATTTCATTCTGAGAGAAGAGAGTGAGTCTCTTCTGAGCACCAACAGGAGGCTCAACTGGTGTGGTCGAACCAATGCTCAGGTTGGAGTGGATTCTCCAAGGAGATCAGGGTTCTGGATAGCTGTCAGGAGAATATCTTCTAGTTCAAGTTATGTGCAAGTGTTGAGGGTGGCTCCAAGATCAGAGGGAGCTCCTACTGAGAACAGTGTGATGGGACTAGATGATGGTGATGGTAGTGAATACATCACTCGCTAAGAGGGAGTGTTATATTTTTATCTTGGGAGGTTGTAATATACCAAATATAACATGTATGAAGAACATAAATAAAATTCTAGTAATGGTAGAATAACAACAATATAACCAGAACATTCACCACAATAACACTGAAACGATATGAGAATAATAACATAAATAGCACTTTGAATCTGAAAGCAATGTTCACAGGCCTCTTCGAGGGGGAAACCTCCAGTTGAGAAGAGCTCTATTACAATAATATCCAAGCTAGGGTTCTCATACCCGCGACTCCTATTTATACTAAAAAGAAGCATCTAGAGGAAGATCCTTCTAGAAGCGGAAGATTCTATTAGGTATTCTTACATCTGCTTTATTCTATTTTATTGAAAGGCCTTATTAATATTGACCTTTATTACATCTGAATATATTGTTCTATCTATGTGCAGGTTAGGACCCTGACATGTCCGCCCCCTTAAAAACAACCTTGTCCTCAAGGCTTGAGATGAGGAAATTGTTGCAAAATGGTAGTTGGTTCCCAAGTGGCATCTGTTGGAGTTGTATCTTTCCACTAGACTAGCACTTCCTTGATGGTTCTCTGACATAGGCGACACTCACACTGGTCCAAAACTACTTCTGGATGTAGCCAAATGGATCCTTCTTCAACTAAATCTGGAAGGTTGGTTTGAATTTGGCAGTTAGCTCCAATCACCTTCTTTAAGAATGAAACATAAAAAATAGGATGTAGCTTCGAATGGTTGGGCAAAGCTAACTAATAGGATACTTGTCCCACATGCTTGAGAATGGTATAAAGACCATAAAATTTGGGCGCTAGCTTCTGACAATGCTCGGCCTTGAGGGAAGTTTTCTTGTAAGGTTGCAGTCAAAGAAACACCAGATCCCCTTCTGCAATTGATGTTCAGAGAGACCTTGATCTGCTTGTTTCTTCATGCGATTCTGTGCCATGAACAAATTCTCTTTGAGGGTATGGAGAATAGCCTCTCTAGTTGTAAGTGTTAGGTCAACTGCCTAGACCTTCGAGGCACCCCGTAAGTATGAGAGAACTAAAGGTGGATTCTATCCATATACCGCTTCAAAAGGAGTCATGCATGTAGTTGTATGGTATGAAGTGTTGTACCACCATTCAACTAGGGGTAACCATTGAGCCCACTGATTTTGTGTTTCCTAGGAAAAACACCTCAAATATGTTTCCAAACACTTGTTGACAACTTTTGTTTGTCCATCAGTCTGGGGATGATAAGTTGTGCTGAGATGCGATTTGATGCCTTGTATCTTGAACAGTTCTTGCCAAAAATTGCTTGTGAAAGTTGGGTAGCGATCAGAAACAATAGAGTGCGGCATGCCATGAAGCTTGAAGACCTAATCCATGAAAATTTGAGCCACCGTGGATGCTGTAAACGGGTCTTGAAGGGCACAGACATGAGAATACCTGGAAAGGCGATCAACAACCACCATGATGATGGATTTATTTCCTGATTTGGGTAAGCCGGTAATAAAATCCATAGAGATATCCTTCCAAATAATAGGTGGAATCGGGAGCGGTTGTAGTGTGCCTAGAGATTTGACTGTTTCTCCCTTGTTGCATTGACACACATCACATTCAGCTACAAAATTACAAATGTCATGTTTCATACCATCCCAGAAAAAGGAACATTTGACCCTGTCATAGGTTTTGGTGAACCTAAAGTGCCCTGCTGTGGGTGTAGCATGAAGCTTAAAAAGTACCATGGATTTAAGCTTGGATTGTTTACTTAAATACAAACGACCTTTGTATCAAAGTTCATCATGGAGCCAAGAGTACCCTGGGGAAGATAGAGCATTGGAATGCAATTGTTGGATCAACTGTGAACTTTTTGGATCTTGTAGCCATTCCTGGCGAATGCCTTGGAGCCAATATAGTATAATGAATGAAAGAGAAAAAAGTGATCCTTCATCTTCATATTTTTGGGAAAGTGCATCCGCAACCACATTGTTTTTTCCTTTATTGTAAATGATCTCATAATCATATCCAAAGAATTTAGTCACCCATTTTTGTTGTTCTTTGGAGGAAATGCATTTTTCCAAAAAATACTTGAGGCTTTGATGGTATGTATTAATTTGGAAATGTTTCCCCAGTAGATAAGGGCACCACAGATCAGCGATATGAAGAATAGACAACATTTCCATTTCATAGATGGATTTTCCCAGATTTCTTTCAGATAGTTTCTTGCTGGTAAAGGCCAAAGGTCGACCCTCTTGCATAAGGACAACACCAATTCCTTTCCTTGAGGCATCACATTCCAACACAAAGGTCTTTATGAAATCAGGAAGGGTGAGGACTGGAGTGGTGCACATGGCCATCTTCAACGTTTGAAAAGCTTGAGCAGTGACTGGAGTCCAAGTGAAAGAGTTTTTTTTTACGAGAGCAGTGAGAGGTGTTGCAATCTTCCCATAATTATTAAAAAACTTGCGATAATACCTTGTTAAGCCTAGAAATCCACAGAAGCTATTAAGAGTCTTTGGGTGAGGCCGGTCTTGCATAGCTTCAATATTTTTAGGATCCATCCTGGCACCATCTTTTCCAACTAGATGACCCAAGTATTCTACTTTTGTGGCACCAAAAGCACATTTAGACTGTTTCAGGAAACGTTGGTTCTAAGAGATTATATGAAGAACTAGATCCACATTAGCAAGATGGTATGTCCAGGTTTTGCTATAGATGAGGATATCATCAAATAAAACTAAGACAAAATGGCGGAGAAAGGGATGGAAGACATGATTCATGAGGCTTTGGAAGGTGGAGGGGGGCATTACAAAAGCCAAAGGGAATGACCAAAAACTCATAGTGGCCCTCATGAGTTCTAAAGGCAGTCTTAGGAATGTCTTCCTCTTTCATACGTATCTGGTGGTAGCCCGAACAAAGATCAAGTTTAGTGAAGAATTGGGCACCACTCAATTCATCCAGGAGGTCATCAATGAAAGGAATGGGGAATTTGTCTTTGATGGTAAGTTTTTTGAGGGCACGGAAGTTAGGACACATTCACCAAGAACCTTCTTTATTTAGGACCATGACCAAAGGAGAAGAGTAGGGGCTCATACTAGGGTGGATAACGCCTGCATTATGGAGTTCCTGGACCATTTTCTCAATTTCATTTTTTTGGGAAAAGGAGTGACGATACGGACGGATATTGGGAGGAAGGCTTCCGGGTACAAGGGGAATGGAATGATCATGAACACCATCGGAAGGAGGGATTCCTTGGGGAGTGGAAAAGACCAATTGATGTTTAGAAAGGATGGCTTGGAGGTCTTGTGGGACCGAGGGTGTCTCTATTGCTTGTATGGCATGGAGTTGGGCGATAACACCAGAATGACCTTTTTTAGCATATTTTCCATGTGATGGGAACTAATGATCTCAGGTGAACCAGTGGTGATGCCTTGGAACTTATATTGGTGGCCCTCCTGGTCGAATTGCATGGTTAAGTCTTTAAAATCCATGAGAATGGGACCCAAAGTCCTTAGCCAGTCTGCACCCAACACAATGTCACAACCTCCCATGTCGATAGCAAAC
>SNQJ01S0133728.1:11115-30194 GCA_010110895.2 Picea sitchensis
TGCATAGAATAGATCTAGCTAGAAAATACTACACATCACGTTTTTAACATGGGTTACCTCATTATGCATATGAATAAGGTCACCAGGTAGGTTTGTGGAAGAAATAGAACACATATGCATATGTTAGAGGTAAAATTGACCAAGATAGAAGATAATATAAGGTAATAGGGGTGTCAAAATGGGGACCCAACATTTCCCCCATGCTTAATTAATTGCATGTCCTCATGTAAGAATATCGAAATTTGTACTCAAAATTTTGCAAAACTCAAACTGTCTTCCATCCTGGCTGAATATCATTTGTCTAGCTGTAGAATATTGAAACTAGAGGCCTTACCCTTAAGCTCATTCTTGATAACCTTGGTGTACTGGATAAAATGAAGAACTTTGTTAAGCTTAGTAGAGGCTTCTTCTTGTGCATCGTGTAACCTTCAATTATATTTTTTCAATTCTGTATTCTCTGCCTTAATGTTGTTATCAAAAACTTGATACTCTGTAACCTCTTATTTTAACTTCTTATTCTTCTTTGTAAGTTTCCCAACCTTCAATACCAAATACTTCTTTCTCAAGGAACTGACATGATCATATATGATTTCTTGCTTAGTTACCTCCCCTTGGGCTTCCACCTCCTTCCTTAAACCTCTTAAGGTCTCTATTACTAACCCCTCGGTCTCACTAATCGTTGCTCCATAGAAAATTTCCTTCTCTGGAGAAGTTGAAATATCAATAGGCTCCTCTGGAAAAGAAGGCACATGTGGAATTATTATCTGTTTAGCCATGCTTCTTGTAGTTCTATGCATTGGATGTGAGGCTTCCTTAGATGTACTGGAAAAAGTAGAATTTTCTTCAAACAAATTTCTTTTCTTTGTTTTAGTAGCATCTGTAGGTATTGGGACCTGTTTCTCCTGTACAAATTTTGTTTTCACCCTAGAGGACTGAGGTGTAGGTTCTGGAGTTTTTTTCCTTTTGTGCCTTCTTCATTGTTACTCTAGGGGATTGAAGTGCAGGTATGGAAGTCTGCTCTTTCTGTACACTCCTCATTTTTACCCTAGGGGGTGGAGGTTTAGATACATGAGTTGGCTCTTTCTGCACATTCCTCGTTTTAATATTCCCCCTACTTCCAACTTTCACTTCAAGAGTCTTCTCCAAATCACTAACCGACTCTTGAGGAAACTCAATATTTGCCTCAGGGGCACCATATGAAACTTCATTTTGACCAAATTTCTTCCTTTTTCACCTCTCACTTCGTGTCAATTGAATTTTAGGGATTGAGGCTGGAGTTGGTTCCTTATATTGGGAGGACCTCTCCTTCCTGGATGTAGTAGGCTCCTCTCAGATTTGTTCTTCTGGCACATCCTTCTTTTGAAACTTTCTCTTTCTTCGAATATTTATTTCATGGGCCCCCTCTAACTTGCTAACTGGCTCAAGTGAGAATTCAATAGTTTCCTCAGGAGCACTATCTAAGATTTCACCTTGCCCAAAGTTCTTTCTTTGCTGCCTCTTACTGCGAGGTAATTTAGTTTCAAGTATCAGGGTTGGACTTGGTTTCTGAGATTGGGAGGTCCTCTTTTTCTTGTATGCAGTAGGCTMATCTATCATAACAAACTTATCCTTGTCCAATATATCAAYAGGTTGGGATGAACTAGGTGTAACAACATCTTCTTCATCCCCTAACTTCTTCCCTTTKCTTTTCATTTCCTTTGTCTTTCAATTGGACCCCTCACTACATGCCTTTGTTTCATGTTCTTCTATAGATTTAGAAACTCCCTCTTGAGTAGAATTTTGTTGAAGGAGTTGTTTCCAACTACTACCTTGTTTTMTCAATGCATGTACAACCAATAATTTCATCAATCCATGGTGATGGATACTAGTTTCGATTTTCTTAGATGCTGTTTAACTCCTCTCGCCATTTTKTTTAGACTCATCCAGAGGAAATGGGGAAAGTCAATTTGTGGCCCTCCTTCAAAATGTGACACAAATTTTAAATGGTATAAGAAGGTCATGACATACCTCCCTTCACAAGTGAGAACCTTCTACAGGATGATGAGCATTTTCCAATACTCTTCCTTAATATAGCTCTCGGGAATACCTTTGGTCCAGTTGGGATCCTCATGCTCCGACCATAGAAACTTCTGACATGGCTTTTTGTCAATGACAATGCCCTTGAAATATTTCTCTCCAGAGGAAGGCAAGCCTATAGATTCCTCTATGGTGGCCTCTGTAATTTTTAATTTCATCTCCCCAAACTGGATACTCTCGTCGTCATAGGTCTGAGCAAAAGCACGCGACACCCCCTCATGATACCCTTCAAATTTTTCCAAAAATGAAACCTAGCCAACCCGCTCAAATTTTACTTTGCAAGATTGGTATTCCTGCGTCTCCTTGTATAATTGGAACACTGATTCATGTCTATCAACCCCCATGCTAGTCCCAGATAAATTCTACCAGCATATATGGCCACAGGACGAAGAATGAGGGTTTAGTATTGGAACAAAGAAACACAGGATAGAGTACTGGAAGGGAACAGAGTGTGAAAAACGATATGAAGAGACAAAGAACAATTTGAATAGAGATTGTATGACAAAAGAATGGGTAAATAACGCTCATCTAGATGGTGAAGCCATCCAGAGGAGCATTTATAAGTTAGAATTCAGATTACAACGGTCAAATCCATGGTAATGATGGCGAGGTAAGATAAGTCATATCCATGAATAACTTAAAGGATCGTATGGATTTTTGCGTCAGATCATGTTCACTGTAATGTTGGGCAATGATTACAAGAGATGTGAGAGATGTGATCGAAATTCACAGTTATGCAACCGTTTGACATCATCTTGACCAGAAAAGAATCACAGGTTCGACATGCATTAAGATGTGGTTTAAATAAATAATTCACATGATGTGATGTTGGATCATGGTACTATGATATTTCTTCACCATATGAACAAAATTCTTTGACCAGAGTGTTTAAGGATGGAATTGGTCCCATTAAAGGTATAATTACCTCGTACTCTAAACATATTATGACTATCCCATCAAAATCTTTGAGTGCATATGAATGATTTCTTTAGAAGGAAATACCCTCAAGATTTCAGAAGGTCATGGTAGGGAATTTGTAATAATTGAGGAAAGGAGGATGCATGAGAGTAACCACACATTTAATACATAATTAGTATGATTCTTTAATAAAAAAAGATAAAATAGTGAGCTTATACCTCTTATTACCTGAAACATTTGTATTGAGCAGAAAAAAACCTTTGAGTATAGAATAAGAATTACCAAAACTTCATCACTAATACCGGATCACAGCTTAGTACTAGACCACTGTAGAAAATTGTTGTAGTACCGAAAAAACTTAGGCCTTCTCCCTCAGTACCGAATGAACACAGGGGTGAATATTGTTGTGGTACCAGAACAACATAGAGACTTTCCCAGTACTGGATGAACATAGAGACTTACCCAATACTGAATGAACACATAGATGTTATCTAGTACCAGATCACCAAATTTTTTTATTCCGGTATTCAATGAAAATTGGATAAGGTACTTGGTGGCGTATTCTGTAGAATGGAACTTTGTAGGCTTCATTTTGTAGAAATTGTTGGCATTTTCTGTTGCTATGGAAGAGAACATGTGATTTTATTCTACTGAAGGACCATATAGGTAAAACAACAAATGACACATCTTACAAAATTTTTGAAATTGTAGCGGAAGTGTCAGAAAATGAGGCAAAATAATTCAATGACTGGGATCCAAGCTCTAAACAAGAAGGTACTCTGTAGCTGGACAATCTCATGTTGAGATTCAAAATCCTCCTCTTTTTGTAACCAAGCTGATCACTGTTTATGTTTCCACTTCCATTTTATTATAAAAATAACCCTAACTACTACTATTCTCTGTATTTTTCTCGATCCCAGATTAGTTAATGCTCGCCGGTGTTTTCAGTTTTAAGGAGTCTAAAAAACTTAAAGAAAACTCCATCTACTATCTCGTGGATTTTTCTAGAGCCTGGGCCAGTTCCTTCTCATCGGTGTTTTCAATTTTTAGGAGTCTGAAAAACTTAAAGAAAACTCCTTCTACTGTCCCGTGGATTTTTCTCAAGCCTGGGCCAGTTCCTTCTCACCGGTGTTTTCAATTTTTAGGAGTCTGAAAAACTTAAAGAAAACTCCATTTATCTCATTTTCCATAAATGATCTACCAGGGCTGGATAAAGGGATAAACCTACATCTGGCAGATGTCCTCCTTATTCATTTATCTACATGAGAACATAATCAGCTTTTTGTTTTTGTTAGTAACACCAAAATTTCTATCTAATGACACACCTATTTACATATATGTACAGAGCCAAATTAATTCACACAACAAACTTACTGTGGTGGATCAACAAGAGGAGAAGTCCCCTTTCTTACCAATTGAATTTCATAATTTTGAAGAACATGTCTGATAAAACCCTCTTTGGATAAAGGCTTATGATAAACCTTCAATCGATGTCCATTCACGACAAAGGAAGTTTGATTCTCATCAATAGTATTTAACTTAACTGAACCATTGTTGTAAACCGTATCAACTTCATAGTGTCCCAACCATCTACTAGATAATTTACCTTTAAAATTCTTGAATCTACTATCATACAGTAGGGCCCAATCACCTGATTGAAAAGACTTCTTCTTGATGTAATTATCATACCATTTAGTTCTTTGTTCTTGTATAATGGTAGTCCTTTGAAGAGCACATTTTATGATCTCATCAAGATCATTTAACTGCAATATCCTCTGCTTTTGAGCTTCATCCAAATCCATCCCTAATTGCATGGTAGTCCTGAAGGTTTTCACTTGAAATTCTATGGGAAGCAACACCTGCTTACCATATACCAACTCATAAGGTGTATGGCCCATTGTGTTTCTCCAAGCCGTTCTATAGGCCCATAAGGCCTCAAGAAACCTATCAACCCAGTCTTTATGATGTAGCTGAAAAATCTTGGTAAGAATAACTTCTATCACCTTGTTAGTTGATTCCCCCTACCCATTTGCTTGAGGGTGATAAGGTGAAGATTTTCTATGTTTAATTTTATATTGTTTAGTAATAGATTTGACCAAATTAGAGGTTAATTGGGTTCCTTGGTCAGTTAATATTTCTCAAGGCACACCAAAGAGAGTAAATATTTCTTCAAAAAGAAAATCTACAACAGATTGTTCACTAGAAGAATATAGAGCTTTAGCTTCCACCCATTTGGTCACATAATCTGTGCAGACCATGATGTACTTTTTCCTTCAAGACATAGGGTTAATGGGTCCTACAAAATCCAAAACCCATTTCTCAAATGATTCAATTACTACCTGAGCTTGGAGATGTATCTCATCAACTGCAGTAGGTTTTCCCATCCTCTGACAATCATCACAGCTGGCCACATACTTCTTTGCATCCTTGAAAATACTTGGCCAATAGTAGCCATACTGTAATATCTTATATGATATTCTTTTATCAGCAAAATGGCCTCCACATGGACCATCATGACATGCTTTGAATATGTTGTGCATCTCATCCTCTTGGACACACCTTTTGATCACCAAATCAGGCCCAATACGATATAAAAAATCATCATACCACATGTAATTGGCACTCAGCTGGATAATTCTCTGTTTTTCTCAGGAAGGAAAATTATGAGGTAGCTTTCCTATTACAAGATAGTTGGCTACATATGCATACCAAGGAATGTAAGTAGAAATAAAAAATATATTCTTGTTGGCATAGGGGCAGACCCAGGGTTCAATGCTTCAACAACGCACCAACAAAACCCTAACTACCGGCCCTATCGACAACACCTGTGAAGCAGATGAAGTCTCACCTGAGGTAGCGGGAGGGGGGGTTGCAAGACTCAAGTGTCTACAACCTAGATGGGACATAAATCTGTGATTACACACTTCAACATAGCACTTAGCCAATAATATGCAATAATTTATGATACTTATTTACTTCACAGATTAACCCTAAATATAGAACAACGCTGTAATAAACAAATTAACACCTCTAAGCACTTAACATCATTTCGGATCTAACATTCATTCACATCATAAAGCACTAAGAAACCATATATCTATCTATCATACATCAAGAACAGTGCACTAAGAAAACATAAGCATAAACACCATGAATAACATTGCACAAAGCACATCGACACATGATATACGTGGTTCACCCCAGTGTGGGGCTACACCCACCAACTCTTCTTCTTTTTTATTAGATTCTTCCAATATTCTTACATGTACCAAGCCATAGATCCAACTCCGCGAAGGACAAGAGATTTGCGTGCACCTCGCTAGATCCTCCTTCCCCGAATTAGATCAAGGCACCAAGCCTTACACTATCTACGCACAAATCACTTACAAACCACTTGTACTTAACTATGCAAGATTCAACAAATTCTTGCACAAAGCCAACTAGCCAAGCACTAAGCCGATCAATGACTAGTAAATCTACTTGCACTAAGCCATTCTACTTCTTACATTCTTAGCCACTTGTTTATACATTACAAAAAGGGCCTAAACATGGGTAAACCCATGGGCCGACATCCCATACCCATTACATAAACCCTAAAATCCCCAAAAATCCTACAAAATGGGCGAGATCCCACGATCTATGCTTTGCCTGGGCGCTACGTCTTTGACCAACCTGTCAAAGTCCCAAGAATGGTCAAACATCACCAGCGTTTCCCCAAAACCTGGCCAAGGGACAATAGGCCCCCAACACTCACTTGTGACTTGTTCCGAGTCACTCTGATCTGGGCAACTTTGCTTCGAAGGCCTTGAGCTTAGCTTGAGCTGCCTCGACTTGCTGCTTCGCTAGAGCCTCCTGCTCGACGAACTCTTGGATTACTTACTCGGTGATAGGCCCTTCCAGGCACTGTTCTATTGTTGTGACCACTTATTTCAGTTGTGCACCTTATCCTTTGATCTCTTAGAACAATGTGCAAGCTTCATCTTGCACTGACTGGAGTCACTATGTCACCTCCATAACTCTTCTCTAGATGGCAGTGACTTGCTGCTGAACTGCGTGTTTCTCTTGTGACCTCTTCATCTTCTCCACTGCAGTAAGCAACTTCAGCTATGCGTGCACAATGGAAGCCTGCTACTTCACCTCCTGGAGCTGTGCTTCTAGTCTCCTCATCTTCGGGTTTTCTGCAAGGTTCTCCTAGCTCTACACACTTCGATCACTAAGTTGCTTTCATTCTACGGCCAATGCCCTGATTCTTTCTACTGTGCTCTTGACAGTTTCTTCCCTTTGATCTCATACTTCCTGCAGAGTTCTAGGTACTGCTTGAAGTTATAGCTTTGCTACTCTTGCTTAGAGCTTCTTAATAGCCTCAACAAGCTTCCCTACTTGGCTCTCAACTATCTCTTCTTCCATCTGTGCCATGCCTGACATAGATCTTAATGCTCTAGTCACTGCCTCTCTAATCCCAATCTTCTCTACAAGCAACTGATCTTTCTCTTTCTGGATTTTCTCTCTGTCCACTTCTAACTTCCCCCAAAGGTCATCTTTCTCTTGCTACGCAACCCAAAGTTTCTCTAGGGCCTCCTCCTTTTCTTACCTCAAGGCCTCTATGGCCTGCTCCTTTTCTTCCTGGACTCGATGAAGTTGAGTCTCTGTTGCATCCTCTAGTCTGTGTAGTTGGGTGGGGTCATCCCCCAATTATACATTCTATGATGACAACGATGCAGTAGACACTACGCGGCTAGAGTAGATGGCTTGCTGTACCCCCTTTAGCTCCACCTCGATTCTGTCATACATCATCTCTTTCTTTTGTCTTGACAACAAAACCATTTGTTGGCACAGGGGCAGACCCAGGGTTCAATGCTTCAACACCGCACCAAAAAAACCCTAACTACCGGCCATTTCGACAACACCTGCGAAGCAGATGAAGTCTCACCCGAGGTAGAGGCAGGGGGGGTTGCAGGACTCAAGTGTCTACAACCTAGATGGGATACAGATCTGTGATTACACACTTCAACACAACACTTAGGCAATAGTATGCAATAATTTATGATTCTTATTAACTTCGCAGATTAATCCTAAATACAGAAAAAAATTGTAATAAACAAATTAACACCTCTAAGAAATTAGTATCAGTTCATATCTAACATTCATTCACATAATAAAGCACTAAGAAATCATAGATCTATCTATCATACATCAAGAACAGTGCACTAAGCAAACATAAGCATAAACACCATGAATAACATTGCACAAAGCACATTGACACATGATATACGTGGTTCACCCCAGTGTGGGGCTACATCCACCAACTCTTCTTATTATTTATTAGCTTCTTCCAATATTCTTACATGCACCAAGACACAGATCCAACTCCATGAAGGACAGGAGATCTGCGTGCACCTCGCTAGATTCTCCTTCCCCGAATTAGATCAAGGCATCGAGCCTTACACCGTCTACGCACAAAGCACTTACAAACCACTTGAACTTAGCTCTGTAAGCCTCAAGATATTCTTGCACAAATCCAACTAGCCAAGCACTAAGCCGATCAATGACTAGTAACTGTACTTGCACTAAGCCATTCTACTTCTTACATTCTTAGCCACTTATTTATACATTACAAAAAGGGCCTAAACATGGGTAAACCCATGGGACAACATCCCATACCCATTACATAAACCCTAAAAGCCCCAAAAATCCTGCAAAAAGGGCGAGATCCCGCGATCTCCGCTTCACCTGGGCACTCCATCTTCGACCAGCCTATCGAAGTCCTAAGAATGGTCAAACATGACCAACGTTTCTTCAAAACTTGTTCAAGGGCCAACAATTCTCATCTTGAAAATTGTCATCTACCGATGCATTATCACCTGTATGAATGAGTCTAGACAAGAAATCAATAACTAAGTTATCTCTTCCAGGTCTATCAATGATGGTGATATTGAATTCTGCTAGTAATAACAACCATCTAGTCACTCTAGCATTTGTAACAGGTTTTTTCATCAAAAATCTGATGGCTGAGTGGTCTGTATGTACAAAAACTTCATACCCTATTATGTAATGTCTGAACTTATTAATGGCATGTACTATTGACAAAAAATCTTTTTCAGTGACAGTGTAATTTACTTCAGTAGGTGAAATATTTTTCCTGACAAAGTATATAGCATATGGAATCTGGCCTTCCCTTTGTCCTAAAACAACCCCTAAAGTTGTATCTGAGGCATCTGTGCAGATATCAAAAGGAAGAGACCAATATGGTCCTCTTAAAACAGGGGCACTTGAAAGATTTGTTTTTAAAATTTCAAAAGAAATCTGACATTGTTCATCTCAATAGAATTCAACCTATTTGGCTAACAGTTTGAACAATGGGGCATCTAGGTTTGTAAAATTCTGAATGAACCTCCTATAGTAACCAACATGCCCTAAAAAGCTTCAAAATTCTTTCTGTGAGCTAGGGATTTGTTTTGAGAAATGATGTCAATATTGGCAGGGTCTACCCTTATTCCGGTACCAAAGATGCGATGACCTAAAACAATTCCTTCAGTGAGCATCATTCTAGATTCTTCATGGCCGAGGGAAAGGTTGGTCTCTTTACACTTGATCAATACTTTCTTCAAATTGTCCAATGCTTGCTGGAAATCATTTCCATATACTGTGAAGTCATCCATGTAGACTTCTACACAGTCATGGGTCAAATCAGAGAAAATGGCCAGGCAATCCTTTGAAAGGTGGCAGGGGCATTACACAAACCAAAAGGAAGAACCATATAAGCATAGGTACCCCATGGGAAAGTAAATGTGGTTTTGTCTTGATCTTCCAATGAAATTTGTATCTGATTGTAACCACTAAACCCATCCAAGAAAGAAAAATACCTCTTCCCCAAAAAAGTGTCCAAGACCTGGTCTATGAAAGGAAAATGAAAGTAATCCCTGTATGTATCCTTGTTCAATTCTCAAAATTCCACACAAATCCTCCATTTAACATTTTTCTTAGGGACAATAACTAATGGGGATACCCACTTGCTATCCGAAATAGGGTAAATAAAATTGACATGCAAGAGTTTTTGGAGTTCTTATTTCACTATGTATTTTAAGGCTGGATTCATTCTTCTTTGGGGTTTCCTAACATGTTTGATTTGGTCATTGGTATAAATATGATGCATACAAGTTTCTGGGTGAATCCCTTTCATGTCAGAGTAATCCCATGCAAAATCACCAGATTGTCCTTGAATCATTTTAATCAATTTTTGTTGTTTATCTGTTTCTAAGCTAGCATTGATATACAAGGATTTTCCAGGACTGATTTCAATAGTCTGGACAACTGATTATTTCCCTTCATCTATTTGTGAAATGGTGACACTGTAGAGGTGGAGGGGTGCATGATTTCCTGAAATTCAGAGCTAAAGATATGTGTATATTCTAGACAAGATTGAGGGTATTCAATGCATTTGGTATTAGCCATAAACAAGCTTAAAACGTATTCTTCATTTTTCTCTTTAACTCCTTTTACTTGTTCGAGTGTTAACATGGACTGAGTATAGTCCTCCTCCCCATAGGGATTCTCCAACCAGAAAGGAACTTTAGTGGCTAGTTGGGCAGGAGGAAAGAGAATAAGTTTTTGACTTTGGATGCCATTGGAGATTCTCATATCTCCAGACTGACAACTAATAAACATGTCAACAGTGGCCAACCAATGTTGACAAAGCACCACTATATGTCTTGGTTTGGAGGATTTAGGATGAATCACCAAGAAATCCATAGGGTACTCCCAAGAGGCCAAAGTGACTGTTACATCATCTAGACTTCCTGCTAGACTGATAACTGATTTCTCTGCTAATTCCAACAAATTCTACGTTGGTCTTAGGTGATTTAGTTGCAATGTTTTCATGGTGTCAACCGGCATAACATTTATTTCCACTCCTATATCAATAAGTGTGTTTGGAAAATAAACACCATTAATCTCTATGGTCACCACTGGATTTCATGGATCATTATATTTACATGGCATTTCTGATATAAATTATGATAATTGTCCAATCACCAGTATAACAGGAGGCTCCTTTCTCTTCCTCCCTATATTTTTAATGAAAATATCCCTTAAAATCTTAACATAAATAGGAATTTCATTGATGGATTGAAGTAGGGAAATCTTGACACATATGTTTCTAAGTTTAGTTTCTAGATTATTGCCTAGAGGTACCTCAAATTTATTCACAAGTAACCTTTCTGGATAAGGGGGAGGATTAGTTTTCTGAGGTATTTTTGATGGATGAGGAATGTGAGGAGGAATTTCCTATTGTACATGGGTGTATTTTTCTTCATATGATTGGTTATCCATTTGTTGTTCTTCTTCAACTGCTTGGTTATCTACTTGTTCTTTTTCTTGAATAACCACAGTAGGATTTGGTTTATTCAAAACCCTCCCTGATCTTAATTCAATTACATTAAATGAAGTAGGATTTATCACATAAGTGGTGAAGGTTTGTACTTCAATATTTTGTACAGGTTGTGTAGGTCTATTGTTTGGATTAGGAATGGGTTGTGCGGGAATAGGGGTAGGCCGAGGAGGGTTTGGGATAGGTGCAACTTTCATTTGTTACTGCAAATTTGGGTTCATAGGCAATGTAAGTCATTGCTGGTGTAGATTTGGGTTCATAGGAAATGTAAGTTTTTGTTGTAGTTGTGGAGGTGGAGGGAGAGTAGGTGGATTAAATGTCGATAACAACTGAGAGATATTGGAAGAGTATTGTGGGTAAGTGGGAAAGATTGCTAACTGAAAGGTAACATTACCATATGTAGGCCCCCTCCATCTTGTTGCCAAGGCTGGATTTTTCATTACTGAGGTGACCATTGAGGGTAAGGAATTGGAGGTACCCATTTCTATTGTGAATATTGTGTCGTAGGATATACAAACATATTAGGATTTTTCTGTCTCCATGCCCTCTTGGGGAGAAATGTTGTTTCTTGAGGTTCTCCCCCTCCCTTGAAAATGGATTTTAGTCCAGGTAAAGAAGGGAACTCATTGGTAGGGTTATATTCTATACAAAGGACATATATTTCGATAACATTAATAGGACATTCCTTTTTAGGATGCCTTTTCCTACACTGAGGACAAAAAATTGCCAAAGTAGAATTTTCTTCTTCTTGTTTTCTTTTGATTTTAATGGTGTCAAGTTGGGTGCTGATGGTGTTGAGGATGTTTGTTTTGAATTTTTCTAGTAGATTCCCCAATTCTATCCTATTAACACCTCCTGGTGTGGGTTTAGTAATTCTATTTATAGGATCCCTTACACTTTTTCCTATTTTGGCTTGGTTGTGAGAATACCTTTTACAATACTTTGCAATGTCTGCAAACGACTTATGATACACATCTCCAAAACTCATGAGGTTTAGTACCTCGATGAAATCATCCATTAAACCTTTTAGGAAGATGGTCCTAACTGTGGCTGTGTCTAAGGCAAAGTTTTTTGTCTTTTGGTAGTTATATAGGAACCTTTCTAGGTAATCTTCCAAACTTTCCTTCTCAAACTGCTATATTTTAAATATGTCATTCCTAGCATCCCTAAGTCTGCAGTAGTCTTGATATTTCTGGAGGAAAGCATCCTTCATGCCATCCCAAGATAAGATAGTGTGTTCTCATAGGCTCATAAACCACCTTAATGCTAAGTCTTTAAGTGTGGATGGAAAGAGTTTTAGTTTTTATGCATTATTAGTGTAATTATAACTCGCACATAGTATATTAAAGTCAAACAAAAATGAATCAGGATCTTCTGTTGACATACCATGGAAGTGATTTAGTGATGACAGTGGAATATTCTTCATAGAAACACCTCTGGTGATGTCTAGTATCGAGAATTCAAAAGTCTCTGTTTCGTTGTTTGCATTTCCCTCATCTTCTGGAATATCTCCAAATAACACATTGTAGGGTGCTGGTGATTTTTCCCCACTAAGTGATGGTTCAACTACTGGGTTGTTTGTTATATCCAACTATTCCAATACCTTGTGTGTTGTCCCAATGGCAGATGCAACCTCTTCTACCACTACCACTGTCTCTTTTATAGCCCTTCATTTTGATTGGGTCACCAGTGCTTCCCTTCTTGCTTGCTATACTATGTTTTCAATCTGAACAATAGCTTTAGATTTGGTTCCTTTGGCTGTTGTTTCAATTGTTTCCTTTAAACATTCTCCTCTAAGAATTGTTCCTACACATAAATTAGCTGAACTAGTGTGTGTGGGGGGGTTTCTTGTTGTTTGGTTTTCTAAATTTTCTGAAATTTTAGAGGAAATAAATCTACCTTTACTATCCCTACATATACTCATAAAAATAATAAACTCTAATACTAATAAAACACAAAATTTTAACTACCAAAGGTAAGAGGACAACCTGACTTTGGAGCAACCCCACCAAAGTGGATGCGCATGTTCTTACTTCTCATCTTACCATCTTCTCTCCTCCCTTATGTTGTACTTAAATCCAATCCAAACTCATCAAACCAATCAAACTCAAAATGATACCTATTACCATTTACAACTCCTTGACAATGGAGCCAAAATGGTGGTGTAAATATATGTTTAGTATATTGCACTCATTTATATATCAATCTGGGATTCATAATCAAAAGAGTTGTTACACTATATGTGCTGAAAATAGGTGACCTATATATGTCTGTTGTATCTAGCTCAATCAAGAAACAATCAGTAACACAATACTCTGTTTTTGGAATATCTGAACACTTCACACAACTTCAGACTAGAAGATAAATCTCATAGTAAAAATATCAAGCAAACACTTAGTTGAGAAAGTCTTTTCATTATAGGCTCGTGAAATAAAAAGATGAACTGAGACCCTGCTTCCTGTAGTAATTGAATTCACATAAAAATTGACAATTCACTCTATTTACTCTTGGAAAGAAACCAATCATGACCTAATCAATTCCAAAAAAAAATTCCTTCCTCAATACATGAGACAATCAATATGATTGAAAAAATTCATTACTGATGCATGAAGGGTGAGAGATGAAGTCGAATTGTTCCTGTACCTACTAAGGACAACACAATTACTAAGACTTCCAAACTCAGAAAAATAACAATTTCTTATCTAACAATCCCAAACATCTACCTAGATTTTGTTGACTAAATATCACCATGCAGAAAAAGAAATAAAATCATCTACTATGCTTAATGTATAACTGTTCATTCACATCGATCCAAAACCAACAAGTATCTATTTAGAGATCTACATTTTACTTAGGAAAGTTCATGCACTCATAATCATTTGCAATACACAACCATTTTATTTGCACACTCACACAATTAACTTATGTCCAGACATAAACATACACAGGGAGACTTACCTTGGTTGGGGCAGTGGTCCCTTGCCGAACCAACAAGGTAGCTCTAAAGAAATTATAGAATAAACACTTTACTCACATCCATGAATTGCAAAAACTAGCATTCATATTATTTCAATTAAACGAGTGAATCAATAATTCAATATTCAATTTCCCAGCATAACAATGTATATTGTCCCTTATTCTATATTCTATATATGTCGATCATCTATACAACATTCCTTTTAAAGAAGGTCAACCATTACAATCAAGGTCTGAAGATAATCATCGAATGTTTACAAAATATCACAATTGGTGAACATAGCATATCTCAAGGAATGGACTTCATCCTCATGACACAAAGTGCATGAGTGTTGAAGTCTATCGTGGTCTTCAAACGAACCAAGGATGCTTCCATCCAACTAATTTATTGGAGCCATATCCCATGTACTTATTCAAAACGTTAATACTGTAGAAGTGGGTTTAGTACTGGACTAACACAGTAATAGATCTTGGTACCAGATCAATGCATATTTGGTACCGGAATAGGCACATAGTTGGTACCAGATCAGCACAGAGTTGGAATGTTACAGTACCGGACCAACGGAAGTACTAGACGAATCCCAAAGATGAGTACCATATGAGATAATGTCTTTTCATGAAGCTACTTAAAGTAATCAAAGTAATTAGAAGCATAAACAATCAATCATTTAGTCCCAATTAATTAAGAAATCAAACAAATCATGTTTTTAACATGGGTTACCTATTATGCATATGAATAAGGTCACAATGTAGGTTTTTGGAAGAAATAGACAACATATGCATATGTTAGAGGTAAAATTGACCAAGATAGAATATAATATAAGGTAATAGGGGTGTCAAAATGGGGACCCAACATGTATTAAAGTTTCTTATTTTCTCAGTCATCTCAATACCTCTTCTCGAGGGAACCATTGTCTTCTGCTCATCAAGAGTTTTCCAATGACTGACATCATGCTCAAAACTTAGCTTTGGATCAAAAGTTATGGATTTACAAAGTTCTCAGGCCTCATTGGCCAGTGACATCTCATTTCCATGTGGATACCTATCCCAAGTGTCAATCAATGTGGAAAACCATGGCTACGATGTGGTGCTAACCACATGGTTCATTGAACCCTAGTTCCAATCCCACAAAACCTCTAGTTGTCGTAATCAGGATTTTATTTCCATGGGTTTCAAGACCTAATCACAAGTTCTGATGATGATCTGTTAGCAAAGCTTACTCTATATCCAATGATTCATGTGCCTCTCATCCATCAAATCCAATTGAGTCAATGATTCTAAAGGGCTTAACACTTAACAATCACTCTTCTATTCTTCTATTCTCTAACGACATTAGGCTTGGGTCAACGAACTATATTCACTAACCCGAAGATCTAATGATCCTCATCGCATCACCGATGCCTCCGTCACTGTCAACATTCTTATCCAACACAAAACCTTTCCAACCCTTCCATTTACGACAAATAGTTCAAATATATCTTCCCGTAGATCCAATGATTGGCAATTGTGAGTGACCATACAATGGTTTGGACCCAATAGGGCCCACCCTTTACCTTACAACGAACCAAGTTCTGACACCTATTGTCCTCTAGACATGTTGACATGCCATGTCACTAGTGACATCGTCATCAATTCTATAACCTATAAGGGGTTCTTTGGAAATATACAGTGGATATTAACTCCGACCCACCATTGATGAACGAATCTCATTACATCGTCATCGTCGACATTCTTGAACACCACATAGCCATACTAACCTTTAAAATTTCGATGAACGACCTAGATTCTATCAGATTTTCACCTACATGTGCCAAATCCTATTGAGACATGGCACCATCGCCACCTGATACATGGCCTCCATATTTTCCACATAAGCTCACCTATAGGTTCCAAATCACTACACCACATGGAACCTTCTATTCTTAACATGTGGCACTATCCACGTCATCCTCTTAGGCCCTTAATTAAAGTATATTTTTTAAGTCCCTTCTCACCCAACATGGTCCATGCTCGACCCATCGACCAATCGAATATTACCATGCGTCATCCTAAGGGACACATAAGCTTCCATGTTGGTATTAGCCATCATCATGATGTCATCGTACTCTTTTATTTCCCTTCGGGATGGATCATAGATCTAATGACTGAGGTCTCTCCTTGGAATCTACCTAATCTCTGGTCAAAATCACCCCTCAAAGCCTTACCATCAGAGTACCTACATCTCGATGTCCTAGGTTACTTTGAGTACCAAACTCCAATGAAAATAAATACTCTGGATTTGACGGTTCAGTTCCTTTCTTTCAAACACTATGATAGATCTAATGACTTGGGTTCATCCTCAAAGCTCTTCCCTCGGAGTCTCCCATAAACTCCATGTGTAAGCATTCCAACAGCCTAGTCTCCGATTAACAGTGGATATATCTCCACCCACAAATCCTACGTTTGATAATTTAAAACTCCCATTCAAAGGTATGAGATCCATATGGACCTATTCCCAATTCCTTCGATCAATTATAAGCTGCCACATATTACCATTGGGTATGTAGGCATTCCCCATTAGCATAACGTCACCTTCCCTTTTAACGTCACTTAAATGAGACCCTATGAAGATCCATGGTTGAGAATTGATCTCACCTCTACTCTGATCAATGGTCCATATTTCCCCTCAGGGCCTTTCCCATCAAATTACCTTCACTCTAGGTCTCCAAGGATACTCCGACTGTCATCCTCTGTCCAATGGTATGGATCTCCCTACCTCTGATCCTTTGACATATCGACGGTTTTGGTAAACTCAAGGTACATATTCTACGGGCATCATAACCTAATCCAATGAAGGGTTAGGATTTGTTCACTGTGACAATCCAATGGCTTCGATTTCTTCAGGCTCAAAAAATGGTCTTTTCCTCAGGCTTTCGGTCCGATTCAAGACTTAGCAGTTCAAGGATTTATTCCCGATATTTTATAAGGTTTACAAGGCCTTCAAGATATCTTAAGAACTCTAAACCGACTAAGGAATTCTCTCTTCACCTTTTGGGTCAATATTTTCATCCATTAGGTTTTCCATTCCAATAAGGATAATTTCATAGAGCTTTAAAGCTCTCCAATCTGTACATAAACCTTCCCAGGCTATAGGGAATTTCTTCCTTCATTCATTTAGCAAGTAATAATCCTTGCTACTTATTCACCCAAATGAGGATTTCATTCCATACAACCATTCATAAAAATAAGAGGTTAATGACACAAGGTTTATCTCCCTTCTTGGGCCTTCAACATGCTATTATTACAATATCCCATTCCTTTTGGAAATGATTTCTCATTTATTAACTTTCTATCCTCTTTTCTTTTAATAGGAATCATGCCGCAAAAATACTTTTCTATGCACCCAAGAGGCATAAACAAGTTGATGTATCTAAGATTATTTTCACAAGGGGAAATTGATTGTACTATTTCTTTAATCAATTAAGATAAAATGCAGGATCCTCTTGCTCATACATGAAATACACATGCGATTCAATTCAGACGTATTATTATACGAGAACAATGACTTCCCATAGAACAATATCAACACCATTGACTAGGTATACACAGTTACACATAATAACAAGCATCAATCTTTTATCTCCATTTAATTACATAGAGTGAATATATAATTATCTGATTACAGGTTGCAACCAACCAACTGACTGTTGGTGTTCGTGTTTCCACCCAACCATAGGCTCAGATGCATTCACTCTTAACACTCTGGCCACCCTCGTGCCAGGACATGTTACCACTAGGGAATCTCTCTTAGGTTATTAGTAATATTTGAAGGTCACTCTCCTTCACTCTACTCTTGGTAGATATTTTCCTTACACCCACCTAGCTCAGGCCTCTTCGAGGTTTATCATATGCCTTCCCAACATAAAGCTCATGGCCCTCTTAGCTCAGGTCAGGTTTTCTAGGTTCTCAGACCTAAGATTCAGAGCTCAAGGTCCTTATTTTACTATGATTTTTACACATTCCATCCCGTCTTCCCTCGATTCTCATCCCTCTCTCTGAAATTGTATGCTTCTCTTGCATGCATAGCTTGGGAAGGTTCTTGACCTATACTTCTTTTTCTTCTGCTATAAGGAAACTCGTGGGTCAATCATGGGAATGCCTGGTGATATTTCTTGTTGTCCTCTAGCTAAAAACTTCCTGTCTTTTATGGCATCCTTATATACTTACATTCATTGGGGTTGTTGGGTTGTTCAACTACCAACCCCCTTCATTAATTGATTTTTCTTGAAATTGGGACTAAGGGAAATGATATGAATACTTCCAAATTAAATATTTCATCAAGGATGCTTAGGGCCCTTTAGATTAATATAACCCACTCTCATTCCTCTAGTGATATTATGTCTAGTAATTTTAAGGCTTCACCCCCACAATCAGTTGTTGGAAGTTACAATTAAACAATACCATAGTTACACTAATTGTTGGAAAATTGGTTGTTGTCATTAATGTCAACCCTAGTCATGGGTTTTGGACCACAAGATAGATGAAGGTATTTGGACATGAAGGAAAATGCACATGTAGATACAACACCCATGGATGGATAGTATATATCATGTTGTTTCCGGTGGTATGTGGCATGTCACATGGATCCTCATGGTTGAGGAGAAATGAATTTTTGAAGATGACAAAGTGAATTGAAGAAGGAAGTACATGTAGGCCCTGAAGATAATTAAAGAAAAGAATTACA
>SNQJ01S0133728.1:36673-53081 GCA_010110895.2 Picea sitchensis
TGAGTTGAGTTTAGATGTTGCATTGGTTTTGTCACCATGCAAAATTGGGATCATCACCAACTCACTACTCTTTGTTCAGTCAGTTAACTGAAGACTAGTTGACTAGTTAACTCAGCTAGGTGGCAGTTCACTCCCGTAACTGCCTGAGAGACTAGACTAGGTGGCAATTTACTCTTGTAACTGCTTGTGTGTGTCCAGATCAATCTAGACCACCACTATGGATCATTAGTTACTCATTTATCCTATATATATTGTAAATTATGCACTCTTTGAGTGTGGAATACAGTTAATGAGAATTCTTCCATTCTTTCTATCTTGTTTCTTCTTTCTCAATTTCTCTCTGCAAATGTGTGTAGTATTTTCTAGCTAGATCTATTCTGTGCAGGTTCAACAAATTTACATTATTTAGGGTTAGAGAGTTGGTTTTCTGCAGCCCTAATGGCTGTAGGTTAGTTATGTAACAACATATATATTTAGTGGATGGAAGAGGATGCCTCAATGATGCAGGATATCCTAGGGCTCAAGGAACAACTTCAGGGCGAGAGAACTTTAAAACTTGAAACTTTCACGTTCACCAATGAAACATTTTATTTCTTCAATGCAATGATTAATGCCTTTTATTATGGGTTAATGGGGTCAATATAAAAGAGATAAATCTACTACCTCCTTGGGGGTATAAACCCTCTTATTCCCCAAGGCAAGTAACCTATATAGGGTTTTAAAACTAAGGGGTGTATGCCCTTATACTTCCTTAGAAAAACCCTCAAAAACAATAGATTCTATACTTAAAATTATGATGGAGATAAAGTATGGGTGTATGCACTTATAATCCCTACCCAGACTTAGAAAAATCAACCTTGAGCTTGAATTACAAATTATAGAAACAAGTAAAAAGCTTACCGATCCAAATAGAAATAAGATAGACCATACCATGCCAAGATAACCACCACAATATAAAAATAATGAATTGCAAGAGATAGTGCATCATCATCATCAACTACAAAACCAAAGACAAACCATATCATAGCACAAGATAGCAAAAATCCTCAAGGGTAGAAAAAATTTCAGTCCAATACTTCTCACAATGGGAGAGTTATGATTCAAAATGAGATCTTATGATCTCTATTTATACAAATTGTCATTCACATATTTTTTCCACATTAGCAAGGGTAAAAAATAATACAATGGGCCCACAACCCTTATATTACCCCTTGAAACAAAGTAATATTAAACAATTCACTTAAAATTTACTTTTACACAAAAGAAAACCCTAAAGTAAGATGACATCCTCCCTTTAGGGGACATTTTGACACTAGGAGCAAGTCGTTGGAGTTGGAGATGCATAGTTATTCCTCCAAAGGCCACATGTCACTCATATAGGCCATATCCTCATGGTCAAGGTCTTCCTCTCCTCAAAACTTCCATGTGTCAATGAACAACATCTTCACCACCAAACCCTAGTCCTTCTATGTGACGTCAAGCTTCCAATCAGATGTTTTGTCTCTCCTAGGCAATTTATTTGGCATGTGAGGGCTATATTATGTCTTTCAAGTTGTGTTATATGCCTCCAAAGGTACATCTTTTTCATCTGAAATGAGGGCCCTTGGCATCCAACCTGTGGGCTTGAAGCCCCAAGGAAGCCCAAGCTAGGATTTCTCCTCCAAAACTGTCCACAAACTAGGTCTTGCAAAGACAAATGAGCATGCCCTCCAAGTATCTCAAGTCATAATATCATGGTGAGTAAATCAAATCAATAAATAAGCCACCAAAGCATGTGCACCAAATATTACCTGGTCAAACAAGTAATTTCTCAAAGACATTATGCAACTTGCCAAGCTTGGATATGGGAGGGTTGACAAGGTGTCCTATGGGTAGATCTTTCCCTAGGTCAAGGAGTTTTTCCCAAGTGATCCCTTTCTAAGCCATGTGAAGTAGATGAAGTGGTTAAGGATCAATACTCATTGGGCATGGGGTTCATGACATAAAAGGGGTTATAGTGTCTCATTCATGGGCTTCTTTATAGAGGGTGTGTGGCACCTTCATTTGTAATGCATTTTTTCCAACCCCATTCTCTTTCCATTCTTTGTTTCTTTCATGTTTTAAGGAATGATTTGAAGGCCAGTTTCCTGGCGTGGTGTGAAAATAATGAAAATATCACTCACAAATACCTTTCGAAAATGAGAAGGTTGGCTCGTGATGAGACCCCCTTTCTCTCATTTGTGTAGTGAGAGCCACTACCATGGTTTAGTGGCAAGATGATGGTAATTTCATACCGCTAGATAGCCATGATCATGATAGGCCAGATCATTATGAGATCTCCTATCCTCTAACTGACCCCCTAAGCATTCATTATCATTTATTCTTGTGGGTCCCCCTTTTTTTGCAGAGAAGAGTTTCATTGCTTTCTTGGGGGATCCCTAGGCAAAGTATCGATAAGGTTTATACATAGGATTTTATATTTTTATCCAACAAAAATCCCTTTGGGCCTTCAAATCCTTCTTCCCATAGTATGAGGGACAACCCATTCTTGGGTCAATACACCCTAAAATCCCAAGAGACAAGGAAATGCGGGGTTTTAGGTGATGGAAAGTGGTAAGTATGGCTTGGAACAGTACGACGACTCTTCAGGGGAGTTCCTAGTAGCATACCCATTCCTGAGGAAGACCACTTACTAGAGCACAATGTCAACCACTAAGGTGAAATGGGGAAAAAGACATAATTTCCAAGCATATGTCATGAAATATAAAGCAGTCTAAGATACAACATACTCAAAATGCCTCAAATATTGAAATGACACTCACCATAATACCTGAATTGTACCTCATGGAACAAGGCCCATCACCTCTCGGAATCCAACTGGTGTGGTGGATTTCATCTAAAAATCCTGACCTCTATGGTGGTGAGAATGGTCTCCATCTATGCAAGTTTATATTGCTGGTAATTTAGTCTCTTGACACTCCATATCTACAACCTGAGGGCCTCGAGACATAATCTCCTTAGTTATCCCCAAAAATGTGGATAACATCTGGCTCCTACCTAGGGACATGTGCTCGTTGTAGAGTGCATGAGAACCACAACATCTCCTGGTAGAACCGTGCCTGCCAAAAATAAGATAAAAACATCATAACATCTAGGGTGGTGCTATCACCATTCATCCATATAAAAATCCAAATCAAAACTAATCTAGAAAATAAATTTTGGCATTTTTTCAAAAATTTCTAAACTAAGCATGAAATCAATATGAAAGTAGAGAAAAATGAAATATGAAATGCATCTAAAATAATATGAGAAATCAAGATGCAAATGAAAGGAAAGCAAGATGACCTACCTACTTACCTGGGGCCTAGACCCTGAAGAAATCAAGTGTCGCCTTGGAAATAATGTTTGAGGAGAGATCCATTCACCGGTAGTGGCATCCTCTTTCCTTTTTTCATGGATAGGTAAAAAGAGTCTGGCCTAGATACTTCCTCTATCTTGTAGGGCCGTAACCAAAGACTGTGGAAATTTTGATGCATTCCCAATTTTTCTCTTCTCTTGTCCCACATTAAGACTTGGTCCCCTTCCTTGAAATATCTTTTCCTTTCCTTTCTATCAAAATTTCCTTTCACCCTTTCTTGATTCCTTTCAATTTGATCAAAGACCATTCTTCGAGTTTCATCCAATTCCATGAGTTGATCAATTTTCCCCTACAATGCTTCTTTATCTGTATCAAAATGTTGGGATATTTTTACTACTGAAATATATATATTTATAGGAAAGCGAGCTTCTATCCCATACACCAACTAAAAAGGCGTATTTCCAGTGGAGGTCTTGGTAGTTGTGTGGGATTCCCACAAAGCATACTTAATTTTGTTGTCCCAACTCTTCTTCTTTTCGCCGACAATCTTCTTCACAATGTTCATAATGTTTTTGTTGTTGGATTTTTCCAACCCATTTTCTTGAGGGTAATAATTTGAGGAGTGTGATAAAAAAATCCCATACTTGAAGAAAAACTCATTGAGTGCCATTGAGGTAAAGGATTTGACATTATCGGTGGTTATATTATCAGGGACATTGATCCTAGTAATAATATTTTCTTCAATGAACTTCATCAAAACTTATTCTGTTGCTTTATTTTTTGGGAAAAATTCCACCCATCTAGTGAAGTAATCAATGGCAGTCAAAATACATTGATACCCATTACTATAGTTTTCCTTGAATTCACCAATGAAATCCAATCCCCATTATTGAAGGGGTGCTTCTACAATAACTAACTTAAGGGGAAGGGAAGGAAGGTGTTGTTTTCCAGTAAAAAATGGAATGGTTGAAAATATCTAACATATCGATCTGTGTCAGAGAAAAGAGTATGCCAATAGTATCCTTCCCTCACAATCTTATGGACGTGTTGAAAAATGGTCACCACAATGCCCCAAATGAAGGCCAGTCATTAACTTGTTAACTTCTTCTTTATTAACACATATGAGGATTACCCCATCTAAGTGCCTCCACCCGAGACCATTCTCTGTTAGGAAATATTTCATAGCTTTGAGTCTCAGGGCTCTTCTTTTATGTTCCACCAAATGATAAGGGAAAGTGAGTTTTTTCAAGTAATAAATGACATCTGAATACCATTAATTGTTCTCAATCTCACTTATGATAATATTGACTTGTTCCTTCTCTCCTACCTTAATGGCCTCTTGATTTATTTCTATCATCATCTTTGCTAGTCCTTTCCCTTTAATTATCTTGGTTGTTTTGATCTCCAAATCATATTCCTGTATTTTTGAAACCCACTTTCCTCTTGATCCAAGGCAATCTTGTTGTGATAAAATGTCTTTTACAACATAGTAGGGGACGAAAGATTTGATCTTGTTGTATCCTACATAAGTTCAAAATTGTTTGAGAGACTTGACCATAGTGTAAGCTTATTTTTTCGTAATGCTATAATTCAATTAGGAGTCTCTAATATTTTTTCTCATGAAAGAAATCAGTTTTTCATCCCCTTGATCATATTTCTGTAGAAAAACACTTGCAATGGTGTCCTTTGAAGAGAAATGAAATATGATGAAGTCTTTGGAAAAATTTGGGCTAACCAAGACTGGTGCAACAGATATTTCCTCCTTGATACACTGGAAGGACAACTTACCTTCATTTTCTCATTCGAAATGGGCGTCCTTCTTTAGCAACTTGTTAAGGGGTTTAACAATCTTGACAAACTTTGGAATGAATCTCCTTATGAAGTTAATCTAACCAATGAAATATTGTAGGGATTTCTTGTCATTAGGGAGAGGGATATTCTCTATGGCTTCAACCCTAGCAAGGTCTATTGTGATTCCATCTTTAGAAATGATATGGCCTAGTAACTTACCCTTGTCAACACCAAAAATTCATTTCTTAGGGTTGAGAGAAATGCCATATTCCCTACATCTATGGAAAATAGTTCTTAAATGTTGGATATATTGTTCCCTCTTTTTGGAGATGGCGGTTATATCATCTTGATATATCTCTATAAGTTTCTCGATCAGATCTTTGAAAGCATAGACCATAGCGCGTTGAAAAGTAGCTCCTGCATTGGTTAGCCCAAAAGACATTTGTAAATACTTATAGGTTACCCAAGGGGTGGTAAAATAATTTTTTAGTTAATAATCCTCCTTTACCAATACTTGATTATATTGCAAGAATCCATCAAGCATGGACATCATTTTCACATCATGGACATCATTTCTAGACCAGTGACCCTTTGCAAAAGATATTCCATGTTTGGTAGAGGATAATTGTCTTGAAGCGAAGCTTGGTTTAAATTTATGAAGTCTAAACATATCCTGACTTCACCAGTCTTCTTCCTTATAATGTCTGGATTAGACACCCATGATGAGTCTCTGATAGGCTCAATTATTCTTTCCTTAACCATCTTTTGTAACTCCTTTTGCACTTGTGGGGAACCCTTTGGGTTCATCTTCCTGGGTTTCTGTTTGAAGGGATTTGTCCCATCAATGAGGGGGATGGCATGTTGTATGACATCTTTAGGGTAAGCCTTTAGATATTCATAAGACCAAGAAAATACATATTTAAACTCTCTTATAAGGGAAATCAACTTTTCCCTTTCATCAACCGTTGTTCCTTTACCAAACTTGATCATCTTTGGGGATTCCTCTATTCCAATGTTGAATTCAATGATCTCGTCATTGATTATTCTTGAGAGTTTCCCTTTGTACATGTCATTCCAATCAAAGAGGTTTTATAAGGGGACAATACCATTGGGTAAGGGTCTGTCATCTATATCGATGATCTCAATATTGGCCTTTTAAACTAATATATTTATCCGGGCCTATGAGAATTCACCCTGATTTTGGAGAAAGCGTAGAATTTATTTTTCATTATCAAAAAATTACCAATATTCTAAGTTGTCAGGTAACGAGGGTCTATAATTTAATTCCACCTTGTAGAGACTAATTTTCTTGAAAATTTTCAAGGTGCAAGCGAAGACAACAAGGTTATCTGCCAAATGATTCTCTTCCCTAGGGATAGTTTCAAAGGAAATTTTTTCAAACTTATTTATGGCATACCATACAACATCCCTGTACTATTTCAATATTGGGTTTTTAGAATTTGTTTTTTTGTTAACTTGTGAAATGATTAAGTTCGAGTCTCCTCTTAGTGTAAGGTCTTGATGTTCATGTTAATAGCAAGGTTAAGGCCCATGATAAGGGCTTCATATTCGGTGATGTTGTTCGTGCAATTGAACTCAAGCCTCTAAGAGAACAGTGTGGTCTCTTTGTCTAGTGGTCTTAATAATATCTCTGGACCTGAGCCTGTGCTTGAGTGCACACCATCAAAACCTAAGCCCCAATATCCCTCTTTCATTTCCTCATCAAGGAAGAAGGATTTTTCCAAAATGAAGGTGTAGTCAATTCCTTCTTCCAGAACTTGGTGGGTTATATTGACATGATCCACAACTGACGCATCACCCCTTGCCTCAGCAGGTTCTACGCAACCTCCTGGTCTTAGGATCGTTATTTATCTTCCCCTTGAGTCGAATTGACTCTTTAATTTCCCATAGAAATCTCTAACACACACTGGTGTGCATCCACAGGTCCTTATGAGTTACGCTTGTGCAATCAAGCACTAAGCGCCAACTCTCTCCCTCATGATCATTGATATGATCACAACCTTCACCCAAAAGGGTACTTCGGGTTTCACGACTTTGCGATCCCAGATGCGAGTCCTCATGTCTCGACAATCCCCAAAACCCAAAAAGGCTAACGGGAAATTGGTTCCTCCCTTGACTTTACTTTGACGTGACCTTCGAGTATGGTCTGGGCCCCAGTCTTTCGACACCCAGGATTTCACATATCAGCGAACTAAAATGAAACAAGTCCCATCATCGATAGCCGAAATCGTGATATATCCTTACTGTAAATCAACGACTCTATTCTCCCACAATCTGATGGTTCTAATTCTATCAGGACTTCATGAATCAGGAGTCCACGACTCTCGACTCTGAGTCACAACTTCCTCCACTTCACGAATTCTGAAACGACGAACTCGAGCACGAGATCAACGACTCTCGTTGATCCGGATCCAATGGCCTCTATTCCTCCTGAGCTTCTGAACACTATCCTCATCCTTATCCTCTTCGTTGCTCTGCAAGATCCAATAGACCCCTGTAAATCGACACTTCTCCATGAAGTGATTCCACCATCCATTCAGGATTCTGAAATATTCCTCTGCCCAAGTACTCTGACGTCAACCTTTCTGAGTTTTTCTGTCTGTTGGGTGTCTTCCACACACGCCTTCCCTTGAAATATTCAAGGTTCTACCCCTCATGGGGTTTCACTCACAAACTCAACGATTCAAAAGGTTTTCTACAAGCACTCCTTGTGGCATTAGCAAATAACCTCAAGTTATTTGACCCTTTGACTTATTGCACTACTCTGCAACAACAATACTTCAAATTTCCCCTTGGTTGATAAAGTCTAGGACTTCAACCGGCCTACGCACACCTTGCATGGATCTGTGCTATCTCTTCACTTCTGTTGGTATGAGCACAATGATATCTCTCCTGATCTTTCTGAGATAAAAATCAGAACTTCATCAACACACACCTGACGGACGTTCACTGCACTCTTTGAAGGAATTCTCAAGAAGAGAAACAATTGAAACTCATACTTCCCTTCTCTTAGACTTCATACATTCACCATGAAATCACAAGCATGCACATAGAATTGAAATAAATGCATAACATAAAATATAAGCAACTGTATACATACCATTCAATAGATGCAAACAGTAAGCATAATAACACCATGAACGTGAGTCAAAGCTTTATTATATTAAATCAAGTATTCCTGTACATCGGTTCTTCTCTGTGTTCTTACTCTCTATAGCTCTACAGCTTACTCAACTCATACAATTGGGAATGATACAATGATACAAGCGAGGGTGTCTTTCTATCCATTTTCCCTCCTACACTACAAGCTATCTAATCTGAAATAAAAGCTACAACAACTTTTCATAAATTACAATAAATGCCTCTTTATCCAGTAGATGTGAGCAATTATCAAGATCCATTTACAATATCCAAAACATAAATGTAAATACGTCTCCTACTATTACATTAATGTCTCTTCATTTAAATTTAAAACATTTTCAAAATGCGGCTGGTGCATATCCAACTTTCTTCTACCTTTGTGCTTGCTTTGCTGGTTGCTTACGATGCTCCTGCATCATACTCCTCTGGCTAGAAAATTCATGAACTCATGTTCATGAGATCCTACAACGTCTTTCCATGTCTTCGTATATCTGCTTCACTCTCCCAACTAGCATCTTCAATCGGATGTATTTTCCATTTGACCAAATATTCAAAGTATGTTTTCCTTCGGGTCTTTTTCCCGACTCTTCGATAAATAATCTTTTCCATCTGTGGCCTTTTAGCTATAGGCATCTATTTAACCCATTGGACTTCCTTATGATCCTCAAATCTCCCCATTTCATCATTTCTATAAGTATACAGATCGACTATGTTGAAGATGGGCGATATTCCTACCCCATCCGGTAATTCAATATCATAAGCATTTGCTTCAAACTTTCTTATGATCTTACACGGTCCAATTTGTTCATCTTCAGTTTATTATATGTTCCTCCTGGGAGCCTTTCTTTTCTGAGATGCACTAAAACGAAATCACCTACTTCAAACTGAAGTTCTCTCCTGTGTTGATCTGCTTTGCGCTTATATTCCTGGTTGGAATTTTTCAATCGCTCCTTAATCTTGCTGTGGAGTTCTTGCATTCCCGCTACAAAATCCTTTGCACTAGCACTTCTGAATTCACTCTTCTCTAAATATCTCAACTCAAATACTCCTCTTGGCTGCATTCCATACATGATCTAGAATGGGCTCTGTCCTATACTCCTGTTTGGTGAATCATTATATGCAAATTCCACTTGTGGCAGAATTTGATCCCACTGACTGTGATGTTCAACCACCAAACTCCTTAATAAATCTCCCAAGCTTTGGTTTACTACCTCAGTTTGTCCATCCATCCAAGGATGATATGCTGAGATAAAAAATAAATTAGTCCCCATATTTTTCCATAGGTTCCTCCAAAAATGAGCAAAAAGTTTGGTATCCCTGTCCGATACAATACTCTTGGGTAAGCTGTGAAGTCTAACAACTTCTTTGAAAAACAAATTGGCAACATGTGTTGTGTCACTGGTTTTTTGACATGGAATGAAATGTGCCATTTTGGAAAATCTATTGACTACCACAAAGATTGAGTCACATCCTCTTTGCGTCCTCGACAATCCTAACACAAAATCCATACTTACCACATCCCATGGCCTCTCTGATACTGGCAATGGCTGATACAACCCTGTATTTTGTCTCTTTCCCTTCGCGTGCTGGAAAATTATGCACCTATTCATGAGTCTCTTGACATTTGTTCTCATCCCTGTCCAATAATATGAGACATTCAATTGTGCAAAAGTATTATCATGGCTGAAATGTCCAACCAATCCTCCACTATGCTTTTCCTTTAGAATATTCTCTCTCATATAACTCTTCAGTATACACAACTGTTTATCCTTGAACAGTAGTCCATCCTGAATCATATATTCAGTCGATTGGATTCTGTCTCTGAGAACTATATTCTCACATGCTTCATAAGAATTCTTAAAATCTGAATCATCCCTGTACATATCCTTGAGGTTATCGAAACCTAAGGTATTTACTCTGAAATCCTACAGAATCAAACACTTCCTGCTCAAAGCATTAACAACTTTGTTAACAGTTCCAGAAATGTGCTTTATAACAAAAGTAACATTTTGCATGTATTCAACCCATTTTGCATGCTTCTGGTTCAATTTTTCTTGTCGAGTTATGAATTGTAATGCATGGTTATCGCTATACAAGACAAACTCTTTCGAAACCAAGTAATGTCTCCATTTCCTCAACGCCTGTATGTCTGCATAAAATTCCTTGTCATATGTTGAATATTTTAGCTTAGCCTCATTGATTTTTTCACTAAAGTATGCAATCGTCTTGTTGTCTTGGCTTAAGACTGCTCCAATCACAAATCCACTTGCGTCGCACCTTACTTGAAATGTCTTGCTGAAATATGGTAGAACCAGAACTAGTTGTCCAATTATCTTCTCTTTCAACAGCTTGAAACTTTTTTCTGCTTCTTTTGTCCAATGAAAATATTTGTGTCTTTTCTTGATCGTGTCCATCATTGGTGCACATATCCCACTGAAATTTCTAATGAAATTCCTATAAAAACTAGCCAATCCATGAAATCTTCGAACTTCAAAGATACTCTTTGGTGATGGCCAATCCTTGATTGTTTTTATCTTCTTAGGATCCATTTTCAACTCATTTGAAGAGATCACAAACCCCAAATAAATGAGTTATGTCTTCATGAAAGAAAACTTCTTCAAATTGATCAACATCTTCTCTTGCTGTAATCTCCTCATCACTGCAGCTATATGCTCTAGATGTCCCCCTTCAGTTTTATCGAAGATCAATATATCATCAAGATATACGATTACAAACTTCCTGATGAAATCTTTCAAGACTTTGTTCATCAACCTCATACAAGTACTAGGCGCATTTGTCAAACCAAACGGCATGAAAAGCCATTCATACAGTCCTTCATTTGTTTTGAATGATGTCTTCCATTCATCACCTTTCCTCATTCTAAGCTGATGATATCCACTTTTCAAATCAACTTTTGAAAAAAACTTTGCTCCACTCAAGCAATCCATCAAGTCATCCATCCTAGGTAAAGGAAATCTATACCCGATGGTGATTTTGTTTATGGCTCTCAAGTCTGTACGCATTCTCCATCCACAATCTTTCTTTGGACTTAACACTATAGGTATAACACATGGACTCAATCTTTCTCTGACCAATTGTTTGTCCATCAAATCCTGGACCTGTCTCTTGACTTCCTCATTCTCCTGTGGCATCAATCTGTATGCTACCTTGTTTGGTAAACTTGCTCCAGGTATAATATCAATATGGTGACTTATGCTCCTGATGGGCGGCAACGAATAAGGTAATTCATCCACCACTATATCAACAAATTCCTCCAACAATTCCTGAATTTCCTTACGTAGATCATTTATCTTGGTGCTGGTCAAGATGAATCTAGGTTTTCTTACCACAACAAATTGCATGTCTTCTTCTTTCTTGACTTCCTCAAGAATCTCCTTCCCACTCATGAGAAGTATGGTATTGCTCACCTCTATTTTCACATCCTTGTCTTTAATCAACAATAACATATGCATTCTACCATTCTTCTCCAAGGTGTAAGTGTTCTTTCTCCGATCATGAACAATGTTTCTGTCATATTGCCATGGTCTTCCCAACAAAATATGACAAACATCCATGGGATAACATCACATAGGATCTCATCATTATATCCCTCTATCTTAAATTCAACTAGACATTATTTAGTGACAGTTACCTAATGTCCTTTTTGTAACCACGAGACTTTGTATGGGCTCGGATGTGCAACAGTATCCAATTCCAACTTCTCCACCATCTATGTGGATACTAGATTATCTGTGCTTCCATTGTCTACTATCACCTTGCATACCCTATCCTTGGTCTTGAACATAGTTCTAAACAAACAATTCCTATGGACTGGATTTTCCACCTCCTTCTCTGGCTTCAAGAGAATTTTCCTCATCATTAAGGATCTTCCACCTTCTGCATCTTCTGCCTCAACATTTCACTTCTGCGCTTCTAAAATGTGAGATTCGCCTCCATATATTTTTCTATCGAGACATTCAAAATATTTATGTCTGATCTTTCCATAGACAAAACATTTTACCTCGCCTCCTCTTCCTCTTCCTCTTCATCTTGTTCATGAAAAAGTGTTTTTGTCAGCATACTGTCCTCCCTGTGAACTTCCTCTTCTTTCAGGGTGAGTATGAGGTTTATTTTCTTCTTCCTTCGGCTTCTGAGTCCTGTCCTGGGAAATTTCTTTGCCTCTACTCTGACTTCGACCTCAACCTCTTTGACCTTGCTTTCAGGATAATTTTTCTTCAGCCTTCAGGGCCATTTGATAAGCAACTTCGACATTCCTTATTGTCATCATGCTCATCTCATCCTGAATTTCATATCTCATACCATTCATGTATCTGGCGACCTTTTCATCATCACTTTCACTATGACCAACTCTAATGTTGAGCTTGTAAAATTCCTCAGTGTATTCTTTCACTGTCATCCCTTTCTTTCTCAAGTTATGCATTCTTCGAAACAGATTAATCTGGTAGTCTCTGGGTATAAACTTGTCTTTCATATTTGCAACCATCCTATCCCAGATTTTGATTCTTTGTTTTCCTTTGCAACGCCTGTCAGCTTGCAGTTCATCCCACCACAGTGCTGCATGCCCTTTAAGTCTAGTGACAACATGTTTAACTTTCTTATCTTCCTCGACATCCTCATAGTCAAAGTATTTATCTAGAGCTCTAAACCAATCTAGCAGCTCTTCAATGTCTAAGTTTCCTTCATACATCAGAATGCCCATCTTTTCTCTGGCTCTGATTCTTGCAACAACTAAGAATAAACGTTCTTCTGCAGCGTCTTCGACTGCGACTTCTTCCTCAGCTCCGGCCTCATTTTCTCTTTCAGCTTCACTGACATATCTAATATCAGTAGCTCATCTTTGTGCTATCTCCATAGCATCCAACCAATCATGGATTTATCTCATCTCCCTTTCCACAGTTGGATCGGGCATTGGTCTTTCTCTCCTTCTTGGTGACATTGTTTCAATATGTTCCCTGTAGAAAACAAAAATAAAACTGTAGGCTAGGCTCTGATACCACTCTGACGTAGCACCCTTTGCCTCAATAGGTTTTGCGTGAACTCCCGGTCTTAGGATCATTATTTATCTTTCCCCTGAGCCAAAGTCAATCTTTGATTTCCCATATAAATATCTAACACACACTGGTGTGCATCCATAGGTCCTTATGAGTTACACCTGTGAAATCAATCACTAAGCGCCAACTCTCTCCCTCATGATCACTGATATGACCACAAACTTCACCCGAAAGGGTACTTCAGGTTTCGTGACTTCGCGATCCTAGATGTGATTCCTTCTGTCTCAACAATACCTGAAACCCGAAAAGGCTAACGGGAAATTGGTTCCTCCCTTGACTTTACTTTGACATGACCTTCGAGTACAATTTGGGCCCCAGTCTTTTGGCACCTAGGATTTCGTGTATCAACGAACTAAAATGAAACAAATCCCATTGCCAATAGCCAAAATCATGATATATCCTTGCCACAAATCGACGACTCTATTCTCCCATGATCTGACGGTTCTGACTCTATCGAGACTTCGAATCTGAGTCACAACTTCCTCCACTTCTCAAATTCCGAAATGAAGAACTTGAGCACGAGATCAATGACTCCTGTTTATTCAGATCCAATGGCCTCTATTACTCTTGAGCTTCTAAAAACTGAATGATCCTCATCCTTATCCTGTTCATTGCTCTGTGATATCAAACAACCCCTGTAAATCGACACTTCTCCACGAAGTGATTCCACCGTCCGTTCAGGATTCTAAAAGATTCCTCCGCCCAAGCACTCTGGCGTCAAACTTTCTGAGTTTTTCTGCCTGTTGGGTGTCTTCGACACGCACCTTCCCTTGAACTCTTCAAGGTTCCGCCCCTCCTGGGGTTTCACTCGCAAACTCAAGGATTCAAAAGGTTTTCTGCACACACTCCTTGAGACATTAGCAAATAACCTCAGGTTATTTGACCCTTCAACTTTGTGCACTCCTCTGCAACAACAGTCCTTCAAATTTCCCCTTGGTTGATAAAATCTAGGACTTCAACTGGCCTGTGCACACCTTGCATGGATCTATTCTATCTTTTCACTTCTATTGGTATGAGCACAACGATATCTCTCCTGATCTTTCTGAGATAAAACTCAAAACTTCGTCGATGCACACCTGGTGTACGTTCACTGCACTCTTTGCAGGAATTCTCAAGAAGAGAAACAATTGAAACTCATACTTCCCTTCTCTCAAACTTCATACATTCACCATGAAATCACAAGCATGTACATAGAATTGAAATAAATTCATAATAGAAAATATAAGCAACTGTATACATACCATTCAACAGATGAAAACAGTAAGCATAATAATACCATGAACGTGAGTCAAAGATTTATTATATTAACTCAAGTATTCCTGTACATGGGTTCTTCTCTGTGTTCTTACTCTCTACAACTCTACAACTTACTCAAATCATACAATTGGGAATGATACAATGATACAAGTGAGGGTGTATTTCTATTCGTTTTCCCTCCTACACTACAAGCTATCTAATCTGAAATAAAAGCTACAACAACTTTTCATAAATTACAATAAATGCCTCTTTATCCGACAGATGTGAGCAATGCTCAAGATATGTTTACAATTTCCAAAACATAAATGTAAATACGTCTCCTACTATTACATTAATGTCTCTTCATTTAAATTTAAAACATTTTCAAAATGCGCACTGGTGCATATCTAGCTGTCTTCTACCTTTGTGCTTGCTTTGCTAACTGGTTACATTGCTCCTGCATCAAGAACACCTTCATTTTTGGTCTTATTTGGGGAAGAAACTTTCTCCTCACCTTTGATGATATTGACTTTTCTTTGTTTGTGAGGCTCTTCCAAGACTTGTTGAATGTGTTGAAAGAACTTTTCTTCATCTTGTTTTTCTTCTTTTCTCTTTTCAAAATCCAAGATCTTGCTTGGTGGGAAAGGTGTATCTCTTAGTGTCACTTCCTTCTCCTCTAATATATTTATCATGAGACGAGCTACCCTTTCAACTTCCTTCTCGCACTCCTCTTCCAGGTAAGTTCATACATCAGGGGGAGATTTTGGTGAGACAAAGTCATCAATATGATTAATATGAAGGGTATTTTTAAGACTTTCTTCCTTTTGTATGAGAGAGGAGGCTAATTTTTTTTCTATTTCACAAGCTCTCTCTTGAGCCTGAAACAAAGTTGTAGGGCATCTCCCAATAAAAATCCCATATGGGTATTTCATGGTTGATATGTAATAATTGAGGATAGTAGCCTTGGAAGGTTTTAAATCTTGAGGAAACTTCTTACGAGGGTGTTGAGCCTATAATTGAAATCCCTTATACTTTCCCCTAACTTTCTCTTGTAACTATAGAGTTGGCTATAAAGGGATTGGTAATTTTTCTTCCTTCCAAATATTTTGGTAAAAATATTTTGGAAGAGGTCCCAATTCATGATTTTTCATGGGGAAATACTATCAAACCACTCCTTAGTCCTTTCGAAAAAAGTGTAAGCGAATAGCTTCATTAGGATATCCTCATGTTGGTCATAAGGTTCTAGAGCATGAAGAAAAGAATCTAAGTAATCTTCGGGTGTAGTGAGATCTTCTCCTGAAAATATGGGGAGCCATTACTTGAAGTCCATTGGGAGTTTATGAGGAGATCTAGGGATATTTGTTATGTCCAAAGGTTTCTGTGCCTATTTGGATTGCAGGCTCCATGTAGCATTTGATGAGGTGGGTATGGGTGAGAGTGAGGTTTGGAGGTAGTAGGTGAGGATGGAGGGTTAGGAGAAGTAGATGGAAAATCATGAGAAGTGGGAGATGATGGAGGAGTAGACCTTTCAGGTGAGGGATTATGACCTTCATAAGGTTTTTCGGGGGTTGGGTAATGCCTCCTCTGGGTATGTCCCATGGTGGAGTCGCTAGATGAGATTTATCATAATATCACCAAGAAAGGTGGAAAGGGAACATCCCTTGGGTGGAGTCACCAGGTGTTAGCGTTAGAAGTCACTCCTGGATTGCTTGCAGGAGCAGAGCCCAACGCCCATCAGTTTTATGTCACGATTTGTTTATGAAGGGTGATCAAATGGAGATAACGGCTCTAGGAGGTATCACTCTAACTC
>SNQJ01S0133732.1:13185-35306 GCA_010110895.2 Picea sitchensis
TATTTAATAAGTGTGAGTTACAATATTTTCCAACTTTTTATGTAAGGATGCATTGAAGCTAAATTGTTACAGATTATTAAAGTTTTGTTTTTTTTTCTTTATAATTTTTTCATTGTCATTTTAATAGTGATAAAAGTGATTAAGAGAGCATGATTGTAGTTTTGCATTGAATGAACATCTTTTCCTCAATTCATAGATTTTGGAGTTTAACCCAATTAGCATGTTTATTTTAATAACCCTAGTTTGGGTCCATCACCTATGTCTTTTCCACATCTCCTAATATATTTAGACAACATTGTTATTCTTGAAGAGATTAAAAACCTTTTCCATAATTTTCTTCTAATTGACTCTATCTAAGTTGAAAAAGGTAGCTTACCTCAACTATAATTTGTGTGGAGATTGAGTTTAGTGAAGGTCTCAACTCTCCTTAATCATACCATGAAACAATGTGGAGACCATTGATGGTACCTAGTTTTGGATTTCATTGTAGGATTTGTTAACAAACAAACCATTTGAAAGATTCTTGTCCAATAACACTCATCCCTTTATGGAAAATGTTAAAACATAAAAAACCCAAAGGATAACAACCAATGGAGAAAACACGTTCAGAGGTAGTTCCAAAGACACATGCAAAGCGATTGAGAATTGTTGCAATGGATCAGGTCCCTAACCCTGCTTCCAAGGGTTGTGATGTTATGGACTTAGTGTCTCCCTTTTATATGCCAATAGTTTTGGTCGACATACCCTTTAGTGGGCGTAAGAGGCATCATGAATTTGACAATTTGAATATGGAGAAGAAAAAAACATCTCCATCTAATTTAGTAGATGCATGCTATCCAAAGTAAATAACACCTACATCGATTGTAGATCCATTAGTGGATTGGATTGAAATCTAAAAGAAATATAGGAAAAAGAAAAGTCTATTATTTCTTCAATTTAACAATCCAACAATTTTAGAGCACAACAAATATATCTTGCAATTGTAAAAATAGTTAGGTCAAAAACTAACCTTGACTGATCCAAATTTTTCATTGTAAACTTCACTCATGCTAAAGGTTACAAAACATGAACAACACACCCATATTTTGAGGGGCATTAACCATTTGATAGACTTTTTTAAATATCATAATTTTTTTATCTATCCATAATAGTGCTTTAGGTGCTTGATATTCCTTTCTTAGAATGCAATGCCTCTAAAAGTAGAACCAAACTTAAGTGTACTTTGCATCAAAATTCAATGTCACTAATGCACACTTTTGTTTCACTAGCTTGCATGTGTGTGACCTTGATAGCATGTTCTTTAGCACATTGTTGATCTAGCACCAATTGATTCCCAATCCAAGTGGTGTCAACCCATTTTACATATTAGCACCATTTTAGCTTTAGATAATCAACAAATGCCAACTAGCTCATACAACTAAGAGGATTGGTGTGTTGAACTATTTGGTTGATAAAAATTAATTAATTGTCATTATGAGCTCCACACTTATGATCAATTTGGACAAGGCCAATGTTAACCTTAGTTACAAACTTCTAATGTTCAAGGCTAGAACCTTAGTTACAAACTTCTAATGTTCAAGGCTAGAACCTTAGTTACAAACTTCTAATGTTCGAGACTAGTTTATTATATTCCTTGCCTATTGGTCATATGGAAAACTAGTAATGATCACCTCATTTGATGCATTTTATCTCTCATGCACATATATCATTTCACTTTAAATGGTTCCATGATTTTTATAAGTGAATCACTCTTGTATGCTTTGCAATGTTGAACTCAATACAACAATTATCATAACTGCCATAAAGATATTCTGCATCACTTTAATTATTGTCCTTGTTGTAATTCATTCTTTTGTATTGAAAATCTATACACAATTGAACATTTTTAATTATTATAAGTTGTCAATTTGGTGTAATTATTTCTCATTAAAATGATATTGTGGTTTTATTAATATATTAATAATTTCACATTCTTTTGTATTGAAAATCTATACACAATTGAACATTTTTAATTATTATAAGTTGTCGATTTGGTGTAATTATTTCTCATTAAAATGATATTGTGGTTTTATTAATATATTAATAATTTCACATTTGTATTCACTTAATCTCAATAATAAACTTTATATGGTTATCATTCTTTTGTATTAAAAATCTATACACAATTGAACATTTTTAATTATTATAAGTTGTCGATTTGATGTAATTATTTCTCATTAAAATGATATTGTGGTTTTATTAATATATTAATAATTTCACATTTGTATTCACTTAATCTCAATAATAAACTTTATATGGTTAGTTTATAGTATGTATAGATTGATTAATACTCACAATATTTGAACTGCTTCAACATTATTAACTGATCATAATTTTTTACAAAGTTCAATTAGTGATTTTTTTCATGCATCTCCATTTGTAAACCGATTTATTTCTTTTATTCAAACACACTCAAAGTCATACAATTCATCCTATCTCTCACATATTAAAAAATAAAAACACAATAGTGACTATTCATAGCCTTATTAATTTTATTTTTATGATTATTTTAATGTGATATTTTTCAATTATGATATAAATAAAAGTTTTAGAAAAACTAATTCAAGAGTTTATAACATCATGGTATGGCATTGTGCAAATGCCTTGTTTTCTTGTGTTAGTAGTACATAGCATAATAATGTACTTTAAATATGTTATGAAATTGTGTTAGTAGTACATAGTATAATAATGTACTTTAAATATGTTATGAAATAGATTGTAAGTGGACAATATCCCAAGTATTTAAAAAAAAAAAAAGAGTTCATGATACATTTATTTAAAGATAAAGTAAAGAGTTATTCAAAAAATATATGGAATAATTTTATTAATCTTAAAAATATTACAAAAATGTCAAATTAATAAAGCATTTAAAACATGAATTTTTTTCTTTCTTTCTTTATTAATATAATTTTGATATTAGTAGTGTTTCAAATAAAACATCATTAGCCTAATGGTTAAGAACATGTGTTTCCTCTTAAGAGGTCACAGGTTCAAATACAGAGGGGGGTAGGGTATGTATACCTTCGTAGAATTTACCAGTCAAATCATTGGGCGAAGGGGGGTCCCTTGTCCCACAAACAAGGGGGTTTCATACACCAATTTGGTGTGTTGGCTTGACCGTGACCTTAAAAATAGAATATTATTATTATTATTTATATAGAATGTTGTCATTTTATTTACTCACTTTATTTTGTGTTCCAACAAACCAATCGAGATTAATGTAGTTTCATATCTTTTTCAGTAACTCTTAGTAATTTATTTGGACATTCACATACGTGATTTAAAGAATTGTAGACATAAATCTACAATTTTGTCAACTACTAAATTGGCATCTACAACACACTTAGTATATGTGTTTGTCACACACTTACTATATGTGTTTGTGTTTTTACATATTAGATGTGTTGGCAAAAGTGAGATATGTAATTGCATCTTTAAAAATGTTTTAAGACAATGCCTTAAATTGAGCTTTAAAGAAATAAATTCATGGCTCTTGTAGTGTGATCGCATATCAGGTTATCATATTTCAACCAATATGTCCTTTTTCATTTTCAATGGAATGAGCGGTGTACCAGTTCAGTTTTCGTGGCCGGTGTCATAGCCGGAGTTATTGATCGAGACCTAGTAGAGCCCAGGGTAGGGACGTAGGAAGCATCGGTGGAAAAGGCAGGCAGTTAGAAAGCCTCGCCCAGTATCCTTTCCAAGTCGCTCGTTGATGACCACCAGATGTGATGGTTGACCTGGAGCAGATCCCACGGATTGAGATCGATACCCATCATCAACACTAGCACTACCCGTAGAGGCAGCGCTTCACCCCCAAGTTTAGAGCAGCATCCCCTACAATTCGAGTACCAAAACCCCCGTCCAACTATTGATCCCACTTATTATGTTCTTACATAAGTCATTGTTCCAACCATTGTGTTCCGACTGGCCCTTGTATATCATCCCTCCATGCGTGCTTTTTCCAACGACTTCTTTACCGGGCTATGCTACCTTTACCCTCGGCGGAGCTGGCTATTGAAATGGAAAGGATGCCCCGCTTCTTCCATCTTCGCTCATGCCCCTACCCTTCTTAATAATCGTTCAAGTATTAATTAATCAAAGTGGTGGTACTTAAACTTCACCTGGCCCTAGTATTGCCCCTGCCTTTCCTACTGCTCTAGCTTCCACCTTTGACTCTACTCCCTCTGTCTTCGCTTCTTTTTGGTAGATAAGATGAGTTTCAATTTAATTTTATTTATATTAATTTTTAAGAGTCATTTAATTAGACTAATAGTATATTTAAAAAATTATATTATGTGTTATTTAAAAATATATATTTCAAATAATATGTTTTCTTTTATTATTTCTTTTTAATTGGATAGATAAAATGAATTTTAATTAATTTAATTATATATTATTTTTTAGGAGTGATTAAATGTGATTGATAACATGTTTAAAAAACAAACTACACTAAACTTATCTAAGCTTGTCTAAAGGTATAGGTTTCTCCCATAACAAAAAGAAATTTAACAAAACCAATAGATGATAAGATCCAATGAAGAATCTTAACAAAAATAATGAAGAGGGCATATCCAAGATGCAATTTTGGTAAACTAACGTGTCACAACCTTTGATGGGTGTGTTATTGGAAAGGGCATAGACATGACGGTAACCTTTGATGGGTGTGTTATTGGAAAGGGCATAGACATGACGGTAACGTCTCCTCCTAAGTGTATTTTTAGAGAATGGAGAGACAACATGAAATAAAGAGTTCATATCTTGAAAGAGAAATTGTCTTGACCAATCGAGAGGAAGCGACAAACTTCGTGTTACTAGAACCTCCATTGAATCCAAATCAATTAGGCAAACAAAAATAAATAAAAAAGAGAAAAGAAAAGAAGAGAAAATACATTAATATACATGATAGACAACAAATAAATTTATAAGTATTCGTTGTGCACTTTTAGATAGTGTAAAATAAGAATATTACAATAAAGTTGTGCTAAGCAAAGTATTTATTTAAAAGTTTAAACTTAATAAAAAAGTTACACAGAGTGTTCGACAACATAGGAATTCCAATAGAGGACAAACACCTTCAGTGACCACTCACACAACTCGATCAAAGATCAACACATCAATGTTTTTACGTGGTAAAACCCCTATGGGAAACATCCACGGCCTCAACCAACGTGGCCACTTGGAACAATTTCTTAATGCAAAAGAAACCATTACAGAGACATTTACAAGAGATTTTCTCACAATCAATCATTGACAAATGACCCTCCATGCTCTTTAATAGAGATCATTGACCAATCAGGTGTTAAGCCACATATAATTGTAGTTGTTAAGATCGAGGAGAATATGAATCGTTAGATCACTCTATGTCAGGAACATATTGTGACTGTCGGATTACCTAACTAGAAATTCATACTAATGCATTCTAAGGAAACACACTTTTACCTAACGAAAAATTAGATCAAGTTGATCTTAACTAATTCCTAATTGTCTAATTATCCTAACATCCCCCCTTAAGAACAACTTGGGATAGTATTGAAGGATTTACAAAGGACACATTAGACCAAGTTGATCTTAACTAACTCCTAAGTGTGTAAATATCCTATCATCCTCCCTTAAGAACAACTTGGGATACGATTGAAGGGCTTACAAAGGTGATACAATAGGAGAAGGAACAAGACATTAGAGCCTATCCCCACTTAATGGAGACTTCTTGAACTCTTAACATAGATCAAATTTTGGAAAACTTCACTTATGTAAGAGACTTTGTGAAAATGTATGCAACTTGATCTTCTGTTGGGAAAAATAACACTTCAAAAACTCAATCATAAATGGGTTTTCTGATGAAGTGCATTTGTAGCTTGATGTATTTACTGCCCTGATGTTGAACTAGATCATTGGTGAGCTTGATGGCACTATGATTGTCGCACTAGAGGGTTGTTGGGTGTTGTTGTTGGAATCCAACCTTAGAAAGGATCTGTCGAAGCCAAAAGGATTCATGACTTGCATTAACTACTACTCAATATGCTGCTTTTGCTGGAGAAAGAGAAATAACCTATTATTTCTTATGGGCCCAAGTTACAGGTCTTGAACCAATTATGAAAACATAACCTGCAGTAGACTTTTGATCATCAGGTTCACCGATCCAGTCTGAATTAGTGAAACCAACCAACAAAGGAGTCCCTCCTAAGTTGCAATGTATCCCTAACTAAACTTTACCCCAGACATATCGAAGTATCCTTTTAGTTTCTTTCCAATGGATTTCATGGGGTATTTACATATACCAGGCAACAAGACCAACAACAAAGGAAATATCAAGATGGGTATGAGTCAAATATAAGAGTCTACCAACTAATTGACGGTACAAAGTGGCATCAACTTCAGGAGAAGTACACGTGGCAACAAGTTTAACTCTAGAAAGGAAGGGAGAAGGGGTTGATTTAGAATCTTCCATGTGAAAGCGATGAAGAAGGTCACATGCATACTTAGACTGGGAAATTAAAATTCCTTCCTTGGTTTGAAAACCTTGGGGGATAACACACCTGTAAAGGTGCCAATTCATGTGGGAGAAAGGCTAACTGTTGAACAATGTCCAAAGACACAAGAGGAAATAAAGGACATGACATATTTTCCCTATGCAAGTGTTATTGGTAGTGATGTATGCAATGATCTACACTTGAATAGACATTTCCCATGCAGTGAGAGTTTTAAGTTGATACATGTTGACACCTAGGAAAGAGCATTGGACAACTACAAAAAGAGTATTTAGGTATTTGTGTGGCGCAAAAGATTATTCTATATGCTGCCACGAAAAACCTGGAGGTGACAGTGAAGTTGATGTAAATGGCTTTGTCAACGTTGAATGGGATGGAGATCTGGATCGACGAATGTCGACCAATGGATATGTGTTCAAGATGTTCGGTGGAGAGATCAGCTGGATGAGTAAGTGACATGCGGTCGTAGCCTTGCCAACAATAGAAGTTGAATACACGACAACCAATCATGGAAGCAAAGAAGTAGTATGGCTAAAACGGTTGTGTTCAGGAATCAGGTTTGAGAAGAGAGATATGAAGATAAGTTGCAACAGTCTAAGAACAATATTTCTAGAAAAGAACATTTCTTATAATTCCAAGACTAAGCATATTGATGTACAATACCATTTCATGAGAGACATGGTGGAAAGAAAGAAGGTGTTGTTGGAGAAAGTAGACATGTTGGAAAACATAGCAGACTCTTTGACCAAGTCTGTGAGTGTTGTGAATTTCTCTTGGTGCAGAGAGGAAATGAACATTGTTGCCCTGGGTATGTGAACGAGAGTTCATGAATCTCCCAGTTTCAACAAAGAAGACAACAAGTGGGAGAATGTTGCCTTGTTATATTTTTTGCAGTGAAAGTCGAGTCGAGGTGGATCGACTAGAAGTAAAATTCGAAGGTTGAAGTGTTTGATCGGGCCAAGTCAATTTCGAAGTGATCGACAATAATTTGAATAGGCTAACCGAAAATAGGGCGACAAAAAGTCTTGTGGCAACTAACTGAAGACCGAATGGAGGTCAACTGTAACATAATCTTGAGATTCGCAGGATTTGTAGCCAATGATCTGTGTGGATATGTAACCATTTTTTGCGCCTTTATTTAGGTTTTTTCCTACTGTAAATCCTATAAATAAGGCATGTTTTAATGTTGTAAAAGCTAATATTAAATCTTTAATCGTAATATGATAAAGGTTGTTGGTCATGTAGATGTAAGCCGAATTGGCTGCAGGATTGTCCACGCATTATGAAAGAGGGTATGATGTTGAATGTGTATTAGGTGTAGACTAAGGTTAGGCATGTAACATTTTATTATGAGTGAATAAGACAACAAGAGAGAAATGTGTTCAAGGAATGTTGGTTTTCCCATTTGGGTTTCTAGGGTAAAATATCTATGTACTGTGTGTTTGCATTGTCATTTATTTCTAGCTTAAATATGTCTTCCTCTCTTATGTTAGGTTTAGCGTGGAAGTGTCTAATTTCTCAGTACAATTTCCTAACATGCACGAAGCACATGGAGAATATCATATGCAGATCGAAAAGAGTAGAAACCCAGAAATAAAATTAAAAACTGAAAACTGAAATAAAACCGAAATATTATCTCTATGTTGGATAGACATTTTGGAAATAATATACATAAAAATACTAAGTATAGAAGAAGTGCGCAAAAGAAGAAGGAATATTAGGGAGTGTGCAGTTGAGGCACATCTAGGAGTATAATGCGCAGAGAGAAGAATAAAGGAGAGAGAAGAATAAAACAGAGAATAAAGCAGGAGAATAAATAGGTTGAAAAGGAAGGATGACAGCCCGATGTGCTAAAGATAGAATGACTCGCAAAAGAGAAAAGAACAATAGTCGGATTTAAAAAGAAGCATGCATATGGAAAACCGGGTGAAAGCAGCCCAAACAACAAGTTAACTTGAGTTATCATGTGTTGTAATAGGGTTTTGGGATGAACAAAGTAGGGTTTTAATCCCTAGAACTTATATATAAATATGTAATGGGTTGGGAGATTAGGGGTTATGTTTGTTCTGTTGAAGAAGAGGAGTGATAGGATAGGATGAGAAGGAAAGAGTCTATGTATGAATGCTAAGGATATGATGCAGAGAGAGAGAGAGAGAGAGAGAGAGAGAGAGAGAGACTTGCACTGCAGAGTAGCTAGGCTAGGAGAAAAGAAAGATAACCATGATGTATCTTTGTAAGTGCAATGCGCAAGCCTGAAGAAATTACCAAACACATAATAAATAATCTAGCCGTTGTAGACGTATTCTAGAGTCAGGTGAACCACATTAATTCTTGTGTTGAATGTCTTTTGTGTGATTGTTTATGGATTATTTCTAGATGCATATTAGATTAGATTTGTCTTATGTATAATCATTGTGAAATTGTTACAACTATTACAATAATGGGTTTATGTTGTACTCTATAATATAATGGTAAAATGAATATGAACTCACTAAGTAGCTAATTAAGAACAAACATAGAACAACACACATAGAACCAATGCGTAAGAATGAATAGAATAATCATCTACCATCCCTCACTATTGCAGAAACATGGTTCCTACAGTCCCAATAGATACCTCGAGTGAGACTTCATCTTCATGCACGTGATGCTTAAAGGGACAGTCTAAAGGGATTTTTTGGTCAAAGATAAATCAAACCTAGGGTCTTACAACCACGCGTAGCTCCAACAAATGGTTATGTTTTCAGGACCTGGAATCTGTGATCAAGGGAATTATTTGGAGGCCGACTAAGAAATAGATCTCAGGCTGATTAGAAGGGAAGGAACGATAGTTTTCTAAAAAATAGAATAGGAACCCTCAGATGAGTAACGAACAATGCATGCAAAGGTATGTGAACACAAAGCTGCATGAAATTTTCCTTGGTGAATTTCCAATTATCTTGACAGAGTGGTTAGAAAGATTAGTGGAGAATATTGGAAGGTACCGAACTGCAACACCGAGGAATTGGACACCTGAGTTGGTAAGATAGTTGAATTTTGTAAGAAATCCAACTACTTGTGCAGTTGATTTCTGGTTGGATAGTATATTAGGAGGTTATATTACAGAATTTGTAGTAGATAGTACCTAGTCATACAATGTTGCAGAAAGGGAGTTCTTCAAAGGTCCACATGGAAGGTTCATGAAATCATTAGGTACATGGATAAATATGCTATTGTGTGACAAGTGTGTGATGTCATTGTAATTTGACTACTAAAGGGTTCACGCACATAGGGGAGCTAGGGGATGACAAGAGGATAGTCTGAGAACATGAGAGAATGAAGGAAGCGATGAATAAAGAAGGGAGGGACTGAGGATGCAGAGGATTGAAGAAGGTATACCAGAGGAAGAAGACAAGTTTGGAGTATTGTGTGGAGGAAGGAGGTACAAGAGGTGAAATAATGGGGCCGAGAAAGGAGAGTCGTGCAGTGAGCCAAAGGGGAGAGAACCTTGCATAATAGTCAAAATCATGGAAATACCACACATAAAAGGAGAGGAAGAGGAATCCCAGTCCAGTCCTATAATATAAGAGTTGTTAAGTAATACTTAGAGTGGATCATGTGTTGAATCCATGACCCCATGTGCTTCACCAGAACTGAAGATAACATTTGAAGACTTCTCAAAAGCACTTATAGTTAGCATGAGAGGATAGAGTAGTAGCAATCATAGTAGTGGAAGCAATGTGTAGAGTTAGAGTAAACTAACATCACCAAGAGGAGGGACTACATAAAGAAACAAGGCAAGGGTAGAAAACACCCTCAGACTGCCTTATTTCTAGGAGTTGGGTCAGAGGACCCAAAACAACAGTTGTTTGTTTGCAATACAATTTAGGCTGCAAAGAATGTCCAAGAAGAGGTTGTGAAGATTGTGTAGTTAGCAACAACATTTAGAGTTCGTGTGTTAGTATGGTACGTGAAGTTGCAGAGTACCACACCTATAGGACAAGCTAGGAATTTGGTTGAGATAAGGCAAGCATTGTTGAAAGAGTTCAAGAAGCCAAATTATGAGTCACAGTACATTACAAAAATGAAGGAGACTAAAAAGGTACAAACTGAGTCAGTATGGGATTTCAATCAAAGGTTCAAGGACCTGATGGGTAGGATGACTTTCCATATCCCTGATCAATAACATCAAGAATGGTTTATTGCAGGACTTCTACCATGCATTCACAAGCCATTGATTCAACAGAAGGTTCTGTCACAACCCAAGGTGTTGGAAATTGCAATGAAATTGGAATCATCCCTGTTAGGAGACAATGGAGGGATCGTGCAAGTTCAGAAATAGTTAGTTGTTTTGACAATTCAACTCGTAGAACTTACCAAATAGAAGGATAAATGAGAACAATGTTGGTGTACCAAGTGTAGGACTGAAGGCCATCACAAGGACGGATGCCCAACATTTGTGCATTATTTGGAAACTAAAGTGCCTAATACACTACCAGGAGGGGGGTATTGCGAGATATGAAAGAAATGGGGCCATCATCCAACTGAGTGTCCACTACTACATAAGTATCAAAGTACACCAAGGAACTTTTTTTCTAATTTTTGCAAGTCAGTCGGACATGAAGAGAAGGATTGTCACACATTTGATTTGATGAGGGAGTACACAACATATATGTACATGATTTAGGAGGAGAATGTTGTGATGGAAGGGGGTAGTCCACAATATAATAATCAAATAGGATTAAATCCAAGAAACATGGGAAATTTTAGTAGAGGTCGAGGAAGAGGAAATTTTGGTAGGGGAGGAAGAGGACCGATTATGTGTTACAATTGTAATCAACTGGGACATTTAACCTTTGAATTCTTAAATCTATCTACAATGTGCACATACTGTAGAGAACTAGAACATGCGACAAAATATTTTCCTCAACTAGTTGTGAAATGGAAGGACAAAGGAAATCAGAACCAAAATCCAAATCAAAATGTGCAGAAAATATCATCCTAAAAACACAACAAATGACTAAGAATAATAGTTGTTACGGGTAGAGGAGCTAGAACATAAGTTGATGTGATGAAAGAAGGAAAGTAGGTTGAGCAATGGGTAAGTAAGTCAACATGACCTATGCCAACCTTTGATATTTGACAAGAAAAGGAGACATATCAGAGGGAAAGAAAAGAAGTACTTGGACAAGATTGGGGAGCTTCAACATTATCTGCGCCTCATGTCAGAGATCATGTTGTGCCAAAGAAACCAACTTGGAAGGTAAGTATGCTAAAATAATTCCCGATAAGTTGTGTAGAGATAATGAAAGATGAAACTGTGTTGAATACACTAAATGACATGATTTATCACTGCAAAAAAGGAAGGGCAATGCCCATCGCAAAAAGGGTGGTGAATCAGGTACTATGGAAGAAGAGGACGAACAGATAATTCAGATTCAATGCACAAATCAGGGAATATAATGTTGATAATGTTATCTTGGACTTGGGATCTCATGTGAATGTTTTACCTAAAAATACCAGGGAGATGATGGGAAAACCTAATCTAGTATGGTCTCCTATTTAGTTAAGCCTCACAAATCAACAAAAAATAGTATTGATTGGTCAATTAACAGGAGTACCTGTGAACATAGATGGGGTGTGCAGTGTGGCAGACTTTGAAGTTATTGATATCGTAGACGGTATTCAACCATATCCATCACTGATGGGAATTGAATGGGAATTTGATAACCAAGAAATCATTAATTTGAAGAAGAGGGAAATGATATTTGAAGTCAAAGATTTGAAAGTTACTGCACCATTGGACCCAAAAAAAGGAAAGAGACACATAGAGCCAGCAAGAGGAAATGGCATTTCCAATTTGTATAACATGACTACGTGGATGGATGATTATTTTAACCCTATTGCAAATGGTGTGATAAGTTGGAGAAGTATCAATTCATGTGCAACATATTCATAGGAGGGTCTAGAGAATTGGCAACAAAGGATGCATGAAGTGCCAACTAGATGATGTGCATGCATAACCCGATCCTTGCGCTGAATTGGAACATAGTTATGTGATCCACCTAGGTATGATGGATTGACTAATATAAGTTTGTTTGTAAAGGAATTTGAGTTTCAGGTACTTGAACAACAAAGGTTTTTGGCACTAGATGTTTTCCTAAAAGAAACTCTATCCAGATGGTGATTTGCACACAAAGAAGGAATGGAAGATTGGTCACAGTGCAGAAGACTAACGTGAGTAAGGTTTGGTACTAAGGGAAAAAATATTGTGAAAAAGTATACAGGAGAGAGTGATCCAACAGGTCATGTTGAGCAGTGCAGTACTTTATGGATTTCAGTACTGGAAACAAAATGGACACAAAAATTTATACATACACTGGATACAATTCTGAAGAACGGGTATCTAGAATCAGAAATGCACATAGAAACAACCAACTAGGACGAGTTGACTCAAAGGTTCAAAGTCACATCTACATTTGAACATGAATCTCCATCAATAGATGTAACACTACAGGATATCCAAACTAATATATTCTTAAGAGAAGGGTTGATGGAGGTGGTACCAGTGTGTAGTGCGCACAGAGCTAATATGATTGTCCATGATTTATTGGAGTGTTACAATGTCTCTAAGGAAGAATATGATGAGGAAGATCCCAGGAACATGCAAGTATCTGGAACAGAAGGAGAATGGGCAGGAGAAGGACTAGAGATTTATTATGTTTCATACACATAGCCAATAAAGATGCAGAAGGTAAACATTGGGATGAAAAAAAACTTGAAGTTTGTGTAGATAGGGGATTACTGGAGTGATGAGACCGTAGAAAAGATTGTAGACTTATTGCACGAATATCAGGACCTATTCCCAACTACAATTTATGATATGAAGGGGATAACTGAGGACTTAGATGATATGAATATTCCCTTGAAACCAGGTTCTAAGCCAGTGCGACAGAGGCCTTATAAGTTAAATACGAAGTACAAGGAAAAGGTGAAAGTCAAAATAGACAGGATGTTGGACGCAGGAATCATTGAACCGGTAGAATAATTTGAGTGGATCAGGACAATAGTAGTGCAAGACAAGAAGGCAGGAGGAATCAGGATTTGTGTGGATCTGAGGAAGCTAACTGATGCATGTTTACATGACCCATTCCCAACACCATTCACAAATGAGGTATTGGAGAACATAGGAGGGAAAGAGATGTATTATTTCACTGATGGATTCTAGGGGTACCATTAGATAAAAATTGCGTAGGAAGACCGGTACAAGACTACTTTAGGGACTGAGTGAGGGATTTATCAATATATAGTAATTCCCTTTGGACTAAAGAATGTCCCTACGATGTTTTCCGGAGTAGTGTTTGTAGCGTTCAAGGAATTTATTCATAAGTTCTTTGAAGTGTACTTAGATGATTGGACTGTGTTCATCATAATGAAGGATCACATAGAAGCACTCAAGCTAATGTTGGATAGGTGTAGGCATTGTCATATCTCATTGAACTTGAAGAAGTGTAATTTTTGCACACTGTTTGGAATTTTTTTGAGCCATGTAGTCTGCAAGCAGGGATTACTAGTAGATCCAACCAAGATTGTAGTGATTCTAGATTTAGAACCACCTACATCATTTCAAAAACTGAGGGTAACTCTGGGTCATACAAACTATTATAGGAAGTTTATCAAAGGTCATGCATAGATCACAACATCGATCGAAAAGTTGTCAAAGAAGGAAGAAAAGTTCCAATGGAACGAGGACTGTCATAAGGGTTTGGACACATTAAAGAAAACAATAGTGACAGCGCCAATTTTGATCTTTCCAGATTGGATGAAGGAGTTCCATGTTCATGTAGATGCATCATCCATAGAATTGGGTGCAGTACTATCTCAACCAAGGGAGGGAGACATGGATCACCCAATTTCTTTTGCAAGTAGGAAGTTGTCTATAGTAGAAATGAATCCACAGAATGAGAAGGATTGGAAATGGCATATGTGCTACAAAAGTTCATACATTATTTATAGGGGTCTTAGTTTAAGATGTACATAGACCATTCTTCATTAAAATACTTAGTGAACAAGCCAATGTTGGGGGGATAATATGAAGATGGATACTATTGTTCCATAGGTTGTGGTGAAACCAAAGAAGTTGAACGCGTGACTAGATCATCTATCGTGCATACTATCAAGGGAATATGCAAGCAATTTAGATGACATCTTTCCAGATGCACATCTATTTGTAGTTAAAATGGTGGATGATTACTTCTCAGACATCGTGTAGTTTCTAATTACAAGAATGTATCCATAAGACATGATAGTTGCGCAGAAGAAACAACTGGTAGTGAAAGCAATAGATTATTAGTTGATTGCAAGGAATTTATACAAGTTGGGTGCATATGGAATATTGATACAATGTGTGTTGGAACATGAAAGACCGATGATACTCAAAGAAGCACATGACGGGATTGCAAGAGAACATTATGCAGGGAGAGAAACTGGACAAAAGATTTTGTGCGCAGGGATTTGGTGGCCCACACTTCACAAAGATGATAATTAATACTGTATATCATGCGATGTATGTCAAAGAGTGGGAAAACCATCTAGGATGGATGTATTTCCTTTAAATACACAAGTTACAATGCAAGAATTTGATAAATGGGCCATAGACTTTGTGGGGCCAATCAACTCACAAATAAGAAGATCAGGGGAAAGGTACATAATCACTGCAATGGAGTATTTGAAAAGATGGGAAGAAGCAGCACCAGTCATAGACTCCACCAAAGAGACTGGTGCATGATTTGTTTTTGAGAATGTAGTCACATGGTTTGGATGTCCGCACATATTACTCAGTGATCAAGGAACACACTTTCTGAATAAGACAATTGCAACATTGACCGAGGAGTTTGAAATTCATCATCAGAAGAGTACCTCGTATCATCCTCAAGACAATTGGACAGTGGAATCATTCAATAAAATCTTAGAGAATTCTTTGACAAATATCTGCAACATAGGGAGAGATGATTGGGACTTATGATTTCCTGCGGTGTTATGGGCCTATAGGACAATAAGAAAAAACTTGACAGGATAGACACCTTTCAGGTTTTTCTATGGACTAGAAGCAGTGATTCCAATGGATATTATTCTACCAATCTTGTGCATTGTAGCGATCACTGACCTTTTGGGCTCTGACGTAGTAGAGGAGAGATTATAACAATTGGTACAACTTGAGGAAGATCAGGTTGTCATAGGTTTCAATCAACAAGTTGAGAATGAAAGAGAGAAGGCATGACATGATAGACACATTAAACAAAAAAAGTTTCAAGTGGGAGATTCGGTATTACTCTATGAAAACAAGTTCATGCAACATCCAGGAAAGTTTAGAATGCACTGGTTAGGACCATATGTGATTTAGCATGTAACAGAGATAGGTGTTGTGTAGTCGGAAGCCCTGAATGGAGAAGTCCTTGGAGGAATGGTTAATGGAAGTTGACTGAAACTCTATAGAGATGGCCGACAGTTTGCGCAGTAATCTGGGCTACAACAAAACACATCTATCATAGTAATTGCACTATAGTAGGAATATAAAAAACAGAAAAACATATAACAAGTAGAAACGGGAAGAAAAATAAATAAAAAATAGATATAGAAAAAGAAAATAGAGTACAAAGGCAAAAGAATTTGTGCAGAAGGAATGATTATTGCGCATCAGGATGGAATTGCGCCAATTAAGACAATAATCCATAGAAGAAAAATATTGTGACACAAGAAAATGTCAAAGAAGAACAGTTGTGTAGTTTGGCGTTGATAAGACCATTAAAAGCATTAAAGCACAAAAACGAAGGAGATAATATGGTAATGACAGGTCATAAAGATGTCATATAATATTAAATGGTAAAAGATGCTGGAAATAAAGACATATTGGCAATACGAGGAAAAAAACATATGACAGATTTGGTAATAAAGCCACATTTATTTAACCATTCATCAACCCAATTAGTGGATTGGACAAGTTAGTTAAGGCATGAAGAGACATGCATAGTTGGCAAGGAGGCAAAAAAGAAATCGAAGGTTTCTAAGCCTAAATCATTTTTACTAAGAGATTCATGTAAGAGAGAGTGAATAAGAGAAAACCAGAGCAAACTCGATTGGCGTAGAGCTGAAATACAGCTACAAGATAACTACCACAGAGCAAGTAAAGGAACATGTCGCACAAAATAATGGCCCCGCTGAAAGTTGGAGCATCGTCAGTAGCGGCACGGAAGAAATTGAAACAAACAACAAATGAGGAAATACCTTGAGCTTTGGATTTGGCATCATAGGAAATATTCCACAAGGATTATATCTCACCGAGGAAAGACAATGTGCCTCATGTCAAAGTACCAAAAAATGGGAAATACCCGTTGGAAACATCACCAGTCCCACCTGGTGTATGTGTAGAAGGAGACATGCTCAACAAGGTTTCCACCTCAAATTTGTAGACCACGATATCAAAGACAAGAAGAAGTTTCTTGAGCTGGCCAAGGAAAAGTACGTGTGTGCTAAGAGTATACTGAGCACATGAGCGATATTGTTGGAAACACGGATGTGGGTAACAAAACTTGAGAAGTCGAAAATACTGAACCTATTAGAGGTTCCACACTTAGGATGCAACCTAGAAATCAATTCCTATGTTAAGTTACTGCGTAGCTGCATCCATGGAGGGACAATATGGCTTGACCCATCAGTGTCAATTGATATTGCAATGATTGCGCGGATCATAGGGCTATCGAAATTCGGAGAGGATCCGACCACTTTGTTCAACAAGGTAGGGGAGAGATCCCTATCGGAATAAATGAAGGATAAATTTCACACCTTCAAGGGGAAAAGGGGATTGGATGTCGTGAACATCAATGATAGCGATGTTTAGTTTGCAACATAGGTATTGACCTACAAATTGTTGCACAAGTGTCGTAAGGACGAATTACCGGCTGCAATGATCACAGTCACTGAAAAATGCTTGTAAGGGGTCCAAATGAACTAGGCCACCTTCTTGGTGAATCAATTTTTGACAGGATGTATTGAGGCCCGGGAGAAGGGTACAAAATTTCATTATGCATGGCTTTTGGTTTTGATTACATTGATAGTATGAAATTGTTCTGCAACAAAAGAGCATAGTGGAAGGGAAAGTGGAAGGAGTAATGAAGGAAAGAATGAGGCCAAGGAAAGGGCCAGGAAATTATCTAAAGAAAAAGGATGAAGCTGAGAGTACGGCACGAAAGACACAAGTGATTTTCTAGAAGTTGTACAAGGAAATTCCAGAAGTGTCGATAGTAGTAGAGGCTACTATGGAAGAGTAGGTATTGAATATTAGCGAAGTCATAGAAGGCTCATGATCAAATATTGAGGACCTACAATTGTGAAGTATGTCAGGCACACCACAAAAATTAAGAGGAGGAAGAGAGAGAATGACGATGACAACCATTTCCAACATCAAGAAGGTGGAATAAGAGTGCACAAAAATCTGCTAGGAGAGCGCACAAATATGGACAGACTTGGTGGAACATCTAGAGATGAAGGTTGTGGAGTCCAAATTAAGAGAAGCACAATAAAAGGCCCAACAAGAGTTAGAGAGAGTAAATACACTTCCATCAGCTAAATGTATGACAACCATTTTGGCACAGAGGTATTCATACATGGAAGTTGAACATATGAGGGATCAACATAAGATCCTTCAACAATTCTTAGGACCACTACAGGAAGAATCATTGAGGGTGATAGGCGTACTGGCCACTACACAAGGCAAGGTGAAACAAGAAGCACATGAAGTAGAAAAAAAATTACAGCTTTGACTACACAGGGCAAGGTGAAACAAGAAGCACATGAAGTAGAAGGAAAAATTACAGCTTTGACTGCACAGGGGGTCAAAGAGATTGTGGAAATGAAGAAAGAAATAATAAAGGAAGTTGCAGCAGTTAAGGAAGCCTCCTAAAAATTCATCCAAGGATGGAAGAGTGCACAACAGGCCTAAGTGGCTCGGGATGAGCCACAAGTGATTTTTGGGGGCCTATTGGACATGCATTTTGGAAATATATACATAAAAATACTAAGTATAGAAGAAGTGTGCAAAAGAAGAAGGAACATTTGGAAGTGCACAGTTGAGGCACAACCATGAGTATAGTGAACAGAGAGAAGAATAAAATAGAGGAATAAAACATAGGAATAAAGAAGAGATAAAATCAGGAGAAGAAAGAGGGAAAAAAGGAAGGATGACAACCCGACGTGCTAAAGGTAGAAGGACACACAAAAGAAGGAAGAACAACAGTCAGAGTGCAAAAGCAACATGCAGATGGAAAAGAAGGTGAAATAAACTCGAACAACAAGTTAACTTGAGTTATCATGTGTTGTAATAGGGTTTTAGGATGAAGAAAGTAGGTTTTTAATCCCTAGAACTTATGTATAAATATGTAATGGGTTGGGAGATTAGGGGTTCTATTCTGTTTTGTTGAGGAAGAAGAGTGATAGTATAGGATGAGAAGGAAATAATCTATGTATGAATTCTAAGGAGATGATGCAGAGAGAGAGAGAGAGAGGCTTGCACTATAGAGCGTCTAGGCTAGAAGAAAGGAAAGATAACCATGATGTATCTTTGTAAGTGTAGTGCACAAGCCTGAAGAAATTACCAAACTCATAATAAGGAAGCCAGTCGCTGCAGAGGTAGCCCAAATTCGGGTGAACCACGTTAACGCCTGTGTTGAATGTCTTTTTGTGTGATTTTTTATGGATTTTCTCTGGATGCATATTAGATGAGATTTTTCTTATGTATAATCATTGTGAAATTGTTACGACTGTTATAGTAATGGTTTTATGTTGTACTCTGGAATATAATGGTAAAATGAATCTGAAAAAACTAAGTAGTTAAAGAAGAACAAAGATAGAACAACGCACATAGAACCAATAAGTAAGAATAAATAGAATAATCACCTCACATTCCCTCACTACTGCATAAACCTGGTTCCTGCAGCCCTAGTAGATACCTTGGGTGAGACTTCATATGCGTGAAGGTGATGTCAAAATGACCGGTGTCTGAAGGGTTTTGTTGTTCAAAGAAACTTGAACCTATGGTATTACATGTTGGGTATGTGTTATATTCTTTGCATGTGTGTGTGTGGGCACGTCGGATTCAACAACTGTGTCTGACAATCCCTCTAGTACTGCTCGTTATGTCAATTGTGCTGGGATCTTCCTAGGGGGGTCCATGTATGCCCCCCCCTGGTTACACAAAACGTTCAGCATTGAGCGGTAGCCCGGGGCCGATGGGGTTCAAGCCAGCGCCTCAATTTGTTTTTTTTGGCAGTTTTTGCTATTTTTAGCGGTTTTCTAAGTTAATCTCAGATTAAGGGATTAGGGTTTTGGTATCTACGAAATACCTAAAAAAATTGTTTATATTGTATGGTGAATGGTGAAATTCAATATAATGAAATAAGAAAGGTTTTCCCTGGTTGAGGGTTTCAAGTATAAATCTTTGTGTACTATGTGAATGAGCCATTGATTCATTTCTATTTTTCTTAAGAATCTATATGCATTGATTTACTTCCCAGGTTTAAAACTTACATGTGGTATCAGATCTTGTTTTTGGCTTCAGAGGGATGCCTTTGTTGCTTAGGGTTTGGCTCGGTCTTGATAGATCAAGTTTATCTTGGTTTTGTGATAAACCTAGGTTTAGTGGGAGATTTTGTAGTGCAGATTCTAGTATAGAAAGAGGCATGGAGAGCTCATATAGAATCGAGATAGAGAAGTTCAACAGTAAAAGATTTGAGCTATGGAAGATCAAGATGAAGGACCTTCTTGTAAACAAAGAACAATGGATCATTGTGGATCCTGGTACACAGCTTACTGGTACGCAACCTACTAGTACACAAACTACTAGTACACCACCTACTAGTATGTCGAAGGAAGATTGGGAGAAGTTGGACAAAAGAGAAAGGAGTATTATTCGACTCTGCCTGGTAGATTCGATGTTGTTGAATGTCTCGGGAGAATCTACAACCAAGGAGCTATGGGATAAGTTAGGGAATTTGTATCAATCAAAGTCCCTGGTAAACAAGTTGTTTCTTTGAAAGAAGCTCTATCATCTTAGGATGGAATATGGAGTTTATGTGACAGAACATCTAAATGCATTTAATACTCTGGCAAGTCAACTTGTCTATGTTAATATTACGATTGCAGAAGAAAATAAGTGTATTACTTTGTTATGTTCTTTGCAAGACTCTTTGGATAATCTGGTTGTAGAAATTGGTAGTACCACTCAATCTACATTGAAGTATGAGGATGTAGTTGCATCCTTTTTATCTGAAGAGATGAGGCAGAAAAACATGGATGGTCATAGCACAAATTCTTTATTTGTAAGAGGTTGTACCCAAGACAAGAATCTCGGTAAGTCTTCGGGGGAGAGAACTAAATCTACAGGTAGATCTAAGTCTCCAGGAAACTCTTTGAGGAAATGTTGGAAGTGTGGTAAACCGGGGCATTATAAGAAAGATTGCAACTCTAAGAAGGTTGATAAACCAAAGGGGCCTGATAATACCTCTTCCACAAAGGAAAAAACCTCCACTGAAGAAGGAGGTGATGTTTACCTAGCATCTACAGGTACACATGCAGATCGTGATGTATGGTTGATCGACTCAGGTGCATCATACAATATGACCCCTCACAAGGAGTGGTTCTCTGAATATGAAAAATACGATGGTGGTGATGTATTCCTAGGAGATGACTCGACAACCAAAATCATGGGACATGGAAGGGTTAAGTTGCTGCTAAAAGATGGAAGGATTAGAAATCTCCCTGGAGTTCTTCACATTCCAAAACTAGCCAGGAGCCTAATATATGTAAGCAAGTTGGATGATGCAGGAGTGAATACTGTATTTGGAAAGAACACTTGCAAGATGGTACGAGGAGCAATGGTGTTGATGAGGGGAGTTTGGTGTGGAACTCTTTACAAGTTGTTGTGAAGAACTTATACTAATGGGTGTAATAGTTATGTTGTCCCTGAGCAGAGAAATGAAGGAGACAATATCAATATTGTCCCAAAAAAGAAGACCATGTTGTGGAATCAAAGACTGGGGCATATTGGAGAAAAGGGCCTTTGAACACTACACGGTAAAGGTATGGTTGAAGGTATGGCTAATTTCACTCTAGATTTTGATTTCTGTGAACATTGCATATATGGTAAACAAAATCGAGTAAGATTCCCATCTGGTGCTAAAGAGCAAAGGGGATCTTAGAGTTGATACATAGTGATGTTTTTGGACCTGTGCATGTTCCATCACTAGGTAAGTCTATGTATTATGTTTCATTCATAGATGATTTCTCAAGGAATGCATGGATTTATTTTCTTAGAAATAAATCTGAGGTATTTGATAAATTTATAGATTTTAAGGCTCTGGTAGAAAATCAGACAGAGAAGAAAATAAAGGTATTGAGAACAGATAATGGTGGAGAATTATGTGGAAATGAATTTGAAGAATTCTGTAAGAAGTGTGGTATAGCAAGGTAGAAGACTAATCCATACACTCCTTAGAAGAATGGAGTTTCAAAAAGGATGAACAAGACACTGATGGAAAAAACAAGGAGCATGCTCAGCGA